>JAQFZP010000936.1:0-24871 GCA_034695745.1 Geophilus truncorum | reverse complement strand
ATCGGCGAAGTTGACTCGACGCTACGTGTCTATTAATGTGAGTTTGGTTTTCGTAGTAGTCACAAGTTATTTTTCCGACTGCTGTTTGATGTGTTAATGGCAGTTAGTGCGCATCTGCGCTATTTTCTTACAATTTCCTTGTCGATCGTCGTAACATGTGCTCAGATTTCAGACTTACGTTTGTGCGCCGATCAGGAATGCAAAAGTAAAATTTGATCTATCAATCTGTTCCTGTTCGTCCGTTATACTATACTGTAAAATCCACTACTGTAATGTATCTTTATTTTTTCTTTCCTCGCAGCACAAATCTCGGAAGCTCGGGCGTTAATTCGTTACCACAGCAACGATGTTCACATCTTGTCTTTTGCAATTAACAGTCAAGTAAAAATATTCAGCAAATCTGCGGGTACAAACCCCGATTTGTGGGGTGCAGAGGTGACATCCATCTCGACTTATTCACTTAATAAACTAAAAAAAAAAATATAATTAACTTTTGAGTTTACAGATTTCGGGTAAAAGAGGCTACGTACCAAAAAAATTTATACGCGAAAATAAAATTCTAGTACCGGTGACAGAATTGAAATTTGTCGTACCCACACAGGTAACTCGAATTAATCGTCGTGTAAAACAAACAAAGTTAAAATTTATATTTTCAGCATTCCTTAAATAGTAAAGAAAATATAGTCGATACACCCGTTGCAACCGAAACCCCGTCGGTGGAAAGTTCGTGGGTAAAAACAGCATTATCGCAAGGAATTGACACGATTGCCGCGTTTACTCAGGAATTTCCAGCATCGTTGGATAAGTTATCGACGAATATTTTGAAACAAGTGCTTACGAGTGCGGAGACGGTGACGGCTCCTCGCGCGGAGGAATCGGTGTCGACAGAATCGATCGAAAATGCTACTCTCGGCGACGCGGACGCCAAAGAAATCGACGCGTCAAACAGTCAAAGTGATTTGTCCACTTCAATCAAAGAATCAGTATCGAATAAAAAATCGAATACTTTATTTTTAACGTGCGATATAGTAGAAATTCAACACTTATGCAGCTATTCTTTTACGTCCGTATTAGCTCGAGTTATGACGTCGAAAGTGGAGTCTAAAGTCGAGGCTAAAATCGAGCCTAAAGTCGAACTCGACGCGGTTAATTTCACCGGTGAATCAAACAATGAGGTAAAAGAATCTGTGACGGAAACTTTGAATTCGAACGTAACGCCTGTCATGGAAAACGACGAAAACAAAGAAAAAGACGCGGACGACGACGACGACGAGGAGGAGGACGACGAGTTGGACGAGTTGGACGACGATGACGACGAATTGATCGAGTCGTTGGAAACCGAACATTTGCATTCGGCAGCGGGTTCGCAACTGCCTAAAGAGGAAAGTGAGGAAATGGTGACTCCGTCTCCATCCGCGTCGAAAGAAGAAAATCGAGTTTCCTCTTCTATCGACCAATCGACGGATTTACACGCCTCACCTTCGAGTTTAAACTTTAAAACGATGCTCGGAAATGAAAAACGAGAGCAAGTTTTTGAATCGGCTACCGAAAATTCAGAAAATGAAGAATCGGACGTAACGTTTATTAAGTTACAAACCGAGGAACCTGAAACGTCGTTTGTAAATACCCACAGTGAGGAAACAGAGTTGCCGCCGACGCAGATACGACAAGAAGAATCGCCAGTGGCAAATCCAGTGGAAACTCCTAAACCGGAACCGGAATCGACATCGACATCGACAAATTTACGCACCCCAGACCCAGACCCAGACCCAGACCCAGATACAGAATCGTCGTTCGCGACCAATTCGCAAGCCGAGGTGACAGAATCGTTATTGATTAGCGATATGTTCGTTGTTGAAATGGATTCAATAATTTATTACGTTAGTTGATTTACCTGAAAGTGTGAAACAATGTTTAATTTTGTTTTATTTCGACAGTTACCTCAATTTGCGCAGGACGCTTTGGACGAACAGATGAAAAAGGGAGTTTCGCCTCACGTGACCGTCTTTACTACCATAACGGGCGGTTTACTCATTTTTCTTTTCGTCGTGTATTTTATGATTAAGGTACATACAGTACAGTACTCGTACTAATTGCCGGTTAAAACTAAAAATATTTATTTATTTATTTATTTATTTATTTATTTATTTATTTATTTATTTATTTATTCATTTATTCATTCATTTATTCAGAAAGAAACCAAAAGAAGAAAGTTAGTTTCCCGACTGTGCGAGTTGGACAGAAAGTTATTCGCAGTTGTTGCCGAACGCGATCAACTAAAGGAAAATTCTGAGCTGGTGCGATTCGATTCGATTCGATTCGTTGTCGAGTGATATTTTTTTGTCATTTTAAATATTCTGATATTTTAGGCGTTGGGTTACCAAGAAAAGTACTCGGAAGTCGATCAAAGTTTGTTGATTGCAAGCGATCAATTGACTGCTGCGAAGGTTTGTATTAAAAAAAAAAATAAATAAATAAAATAAAATAAAATCAATCAATCAAAACGTTGCGATCGATGAATTTGAACTTTTTTAATCAGGAAGAAAACGACGAGTTGCAAAATCTGGTGGAAAAATTGGAGAACGAAGTGACTCGATTGCAAAATTCGACGATAAAACTAAATACCGATCTCGAGATAAAAGACAAAGAGGTTTGATAGCTTTTTAATCCCTTAGTTTCGATGTGGCGATAACTAAATCTTTTATTGCAGTTAGATGAATTTGAAGAGGAAAATCAAATCGTAAAAGAAAATTGTAAAACGTTGGAAGACCAAGTCGACAGGGTAAAAAAAAACTGACTACCATACCGTATACCATACTGTATATTCATTCGTCTCTCGGAATTTTATCGAGGAAATTTTTGATTTAGCTGCAAGAAGAATTATGTGCAAAAGTGACGAGTCACGTGGACAACGAACAACGTATTGCTGCTTTGAGCGAACAAACACTAGAGCTGCAGCAGAGTAATTGTCAGTTGCTCGAAGAGGCGCAACTGTGGAATCAAAGAATGCACCAATTGCAAGCACAAATTGAAACGTTGACCAAAACAAACGAACATCTGGATTCGCAACTTTTAATCAAAGATAAAGAAATTGAGGTGTGAATTTAAATTTAAAAAAAAAAAAAAAAAAAAAAAAATACTGTATATACAAATTTTCCATTTAAAAATAGACGTTGAAAGAAACGACCATGCAGTTAGAAAGTTTAGAAAACGAGGATGATTCGGAAACGAGTAAATATTTTTAAAAAAATATACGGTACCGCATTCACGTATACTTGACTAATGTTTATTATTATAATTTTTAGAATCAGAAAAGATACAAAAGTTGTTTGACGTTTCAGCCGTATCTGGAGAATTAGAAGCCACGGTTAGTAAATTGACGGCATTGCAACAGGAGTACGACGCCAAATCGAAGGTCTATTCAAAACTCGAAGGTACCTTGATGATTTTTAAATCTTTATTTGGGACAGATGTAAATTCGGTTATTTTTTTTTTATTTTTTTCAGAACAATTGGAAAACATGGGCGCGGAAAACGAATCGTTGAAGCGGAGAGACGGAGAGTTGCAGCAAGAGCGCGACGAAGCCGTAACCAAATTACACGTGTTGTCCGATTACTTTCGAGGAAAAGAAATCGAACTTCAGAAGTAATCGCTTCGCTTCGATTCGAATTGGGTGACGGTAATTAGAATTTTATTTAAATATTTTTGTTTGATTCGATGCCTTAGGGAATTGGGTATTCAAGAAGCGATGCGACAACAGACCGAAGAATCGGCGCTATCGGTCACGGAGAAAGCGGAACTTTACGAAAAAGAAATGAAATTACACAGGTAAAAAAAAGAAAAAAAAAAACAGAAATATGGTACCTAATAAATCTGATTTTAAACGCAAAAACAAACGATGACGTAGGTCTCACATCGAAGCTCTAAAGAAAGAAATGGACAATCAAATACGAAGCTACAAAACTCAAGTAATTTAATCATTTCCCACAAAGCGAACGAACAAGTTTTAAATTTTTCATTTTTCGATTTTAAAGATTACTCTTCATGAAAGCAAGTCACACGAAAATTGGGTTCGTATTTTTACGAGGGAAGATGAGAGTTTGTAAAACGAGAAAAATGTAAATTAAATTTGGTTTTGTAGTTAGCTGCACGAGCCGCCGAACGGAGGGCCGAGGAAGCCAAACAAGAAGCAGCCATTTTAAGAAACAAGTAAATTGATAAATATACGTCAAATGAAGTAAATTTAAAATAAATACGGTATATTTAAAGGTTGACGACGATGGAACAAGAATCGACGAACAGAGTTGAAATGGACGAAACTAGAACGACTCCGATCAGACGTAATCTAACGCACGGAAAACACGGATTCGATTTTGATTAGAATTTATACAATTTGTTTGGTTTCAGGAGAAGGCGACAGCAACGGTGACGTGGGTTCGCCGCTGCCAGTCATGCGTCGGGATCGGGATAGGGATCGGGAACCGATCGATATCGGACGACGAATTCCGTTTCTCCCGCTCGATCGCCCACTGCCACCGCCACCGCCACCTTTACAGTTATCCATGGGAGTGCCTTTGCCTCCTTTCCTCGGAGACCGACTGCCTTTGATGGGCCCACGACCCATGTTCGACGGACCACGACCCATGTTCGACGGACCACGACCCATGTTCGACGGTCCGCGGCCCCCCTTCGATTTGCCACCTCCGATGATGCCGTTCGACGCTCGGCCTCTTTCTCGCGATTTTCTCCCGCCGCCCCCGCCCGGTTCAGGAGCCGGAGTCGGACGGAGACCGCCGTCTCCTCCCATGTTCAATCGCCGCCTTCCATACGGAGGAAGTCCCTACCGCGACCCGTCGCCGCCTAGATTTCACGAGCGCCCGAATATATCTCACAAACAATCGTCCGACTCGCAATTACCCAGTGGTGGCGGCCCACCTCGATACCCATCACCTTATTATTCCGGTACGGTAATTTAAAATTAAAAAAAAAAAAAAAAAAAAAAAAAAAAAAAATGTTTAAAATAAGAGGATAACTCTTTTTCAGGACCACGCAGGAATGGATCACCACCGAGCGATCCCGGAAACACATCGGTTTGAAGATGAGACGAAAGAGAGAGAGAGATCAGTATTTATAAAAATGAATATTTTGAAAAGTGTTGCTACGACGACTCGATATCTCTGTAAATACTATGAGATTTTGTTTTGTAATTAAGTTTGAAGTGTGTAATTCTGCGAATGAAATGAGTAAAAGCGTATTGAATACTTTTAGCACATTTTATTACCGTACGCCCGTTCCACCGTTAGGAGTTATCCCACTTCGTGACTCGAAACCAAAAAAGAAGGTAAGAATTAAGTAGTTGGTGCGGCTGCCACGGATGGCGCTGCTGCAACCACCTGAGACGAGACGAGAAATCTGATTTGAGATTATTTAAGTGGCGAAAGTTGTGGGCGGGACGGGACGTTTCGTCGCTACTAATACTTAACGTAAAGGCAATCAACTCTTAGATTAATTGTTCGCCCAAGATTTGTATCGGACGAGACTTAATTAAGTCCCCATCGATCGACTGTGGTTGGACGAACACGAGCACGAGGTGACATTGGAGTCCGGTTCGGTCCGGGTCCGGGTCCGGGTCCGCGGTATGAAAAGTTGAAAAAGAAGTTTGTTTGCCTCGGCTCGGGTAAGTGAAGTACAGATTTAACTTTCTTATCGATTTACCGATTTGAAAAAATATTTGCTATTTATATTTGCTCGATAAGAGAAGAGTTTGCCGATCCTATCCTTCGTTATCTATCGGAGCAAATTGGTTTGAAAAATACGGTACCGTACGAGGATCGAGATTATTCAAACGAGGTCAAATGCCGAGTCAAGAACTCGAGTTGGTTTAGTTTATTTATTCAGTCGAGAAAAGAAAAGAAAAGAACTAACGTTGGTGGGTAATGTGAGGTTAGGTTAGGCCGTTTGTGCGTTCAGTTGAGGCCGAGCGAATACCGAATACCTCGCCTCGGGGCTCGGTCTCCGTCTCGGGCGTATACTGCGATAGATCAAGTGACGATAGATCAAGGATAGATCAAGTATCAAATTGCACTGCACTCGCTCGGTTCGGTTCGGTTCGATTTGCTTTTGCATTCTCACTTTGTTTATGTTTATTTTTATTTTTATTAAAGAATTTCTCTTTGGTTTCGTGTTCGTGCGTAGGCAGAAGCAGAAGCATAACCAACTCGGAATTTGAAATGTCGCAGCGCGAAGATACCCTCAAATTCGAAACTGGAAGAATCAAGGCGCTGCAGGAAGAGCGACTTCACATACAGAAAAAGACATTCACCAAATGGATCAATTCCTTCCTCGCCAAGGTAATACTGTTACTGTATAATGTAATTTAAACGGAATTAAACCAACCGAGTGTAAATGAATGTTGTCAGGTGCGAATGGAAGTGCAAGATCTGTTCGTCGACTTGGCCGACGGGAAAAAGTTGCTCAAATTACTCGAAATCATCTCGGGCGAGAAACTGGGCAAACCCAACAACGGAAAAATGCGATTTCACAAAATAGAAAACGTCAACAAATGTTTGGCATTCCTTCACACCAAGGTATCCAATTAAATTAAATTAAATTAAATTAAATTAAGCGCTTATTTCCACTTTTTTTCTATTACGGTATTTTATTTATTTATTTATTTATTTTTAAAAATAATTAAGGTGAGATTAGAGAGCATTGGAGCGGAAGACATCGTGGACGGAAACCCGCGACTGATTCTAGGTCTCATTTGGACCATCATTTTGCGATTTCAAATACAAGAAATAGAAATCGACGTGGACGAAGAGAACGAGAGCAGCGAAAAGAAATCGGCCAAAGACGCTTTGCTTTTGTGGTGCCAGAGAAGAACGTCGGGGTTAGAACTTAGAAGATACTGTAAATTTGCATTTTTCTGGTTTTAATTGTTCGTTATTCGTTGCAGCTACAAAGGCGTCGACATTCAAGACTTCACCGTCAGTTGGAGGGACGGTTTGGGATTTAACGCTTTGATTCACGCGCACAGACCAGATTTGATCTCGTTTCGATCTCTCGACCCTCAACAAAACATGGACAACTTAAACAACGCTTTTGACGTCGCTCAAACGCATCTGGGCATTGCCAAATTGCTCGACGCCGAAGGTAAGTGATATCGACATCGATTTTTAATTCTAACCTTATCGCCGAAAATATTTGTATTTATCACAAACAAACAAAACAATTTTATCGCGTCAAAAACATTGAATTCAATTTTATCTGCATTATCAGACGTGGACGTGAAGAAACCAGATGAAAAATCAATCATGACGTACGTGGCCTCCTACTACCACACGTTCGCCAAGATGAAGAACGAAATGAAGAGCGGACGAAGAATTGCAAACGTGAGTCAGTCTTTACTCTTTAGTTA
The DNA here is from genome assembly GCA_034695745.1 of Geophilus truncorum. Taxonomy (NCBI): domain Eukaryota; kingdom Metazoa; phylum Arthropoda; class Chilopoda; order Geophilomorpha; family Geophilidae; genus Geophilus; species Geophilus truncorum. The sequence goes on along the minus strand of JAQFZP010000936.1, from coordinate 17,454 downwards.
CAGTTGCAAATTTCGACGTTTACAGATCGTCGGACAATTGATGGACATAGATCACAATCAGGTGGAATACGAACGGTTCTCGTCGAACCTTATCAATTGGATAAATAGAAAAATAAGCGAACTCAACAACCACAATTTTGCAAATTCTCTCGAAGAGATTCAAAAGGAGTTGCTCAGATTCAAGTTGTATCGCACTGAAGAAAAACCGCCCAAGTGAGTTACGTTTTACGGTACGGGCAGGTACAAGTGGTACCGTATTAAATTTGTTTTTATCGATCGGAAGGTACCGCGAAAGAAGCGAAACCGAAGCGAAATTGTTCGCGATTCAGACGAAATTAAAGTCTCTCGGACAGAGCGTGTACGTTCCACCCGAAGGAAAAATGGTGCAGGACATCGAAAGGGCGTGGGTGCAACTAGAAAAGGCCGAACACAAGAGAGAACTCGCTTTAAGAGATCAGTTGAGCAGACAAGAACGACTAGAACAGTTGGCCTACAAATTCGAAAAAAAGGTTCGGTTTGTTTTGTTTGTTTGAAAACCAAATCGATCATTTATTTGTTTGTTTGATTCATTCATTTAAAAATTTAACACAGAGTATTCTAAGAGAGGGTTATTTGAACGAAATGATACAAGTTCTCACCGACCCACGATACGGCAGCAACTTAACGCAAATAGAAGCTACGGTGAAAAAACACGAAGCCATCAGTGCCGACATTTTGGCCAGGGTATCGTACTTGTCATTCATTCTAGTTGATGAAAAAAGTACCATAAGCTCGAATACTTTTGCTTTTTCAGACCGAAAGGTTTCGCGATTTGAGTAACATGGCGGACGAACTTATAAAGGAAAATTATTATAAAAGTCGGCTGATTAAAGACAGGTAAATTGAATTGAATTAAATTGAATTGAATTGAATTGAAATTGGTGAATAAATTTCAGAGAAAAAGAAGTAATAGATAAATGGGGTGAGCTACTTAATTTGCTGGAAAATCACAAAATTTCCCTAAGCAAACACAACAATTTGATGTATCTCATTAGAGATATGGACACCGTTTTACTTAACATCAAATCGATGGAAGTTAGTTAAACACTCACTCACTTTTTTAAAGTGTTTAAAAAAATTGTTGATAAATTTGTTTTGCAGGAAAAATTTTTGTCGGAAGATTACGGAAAGCACACACTCGCGGTCGAAGATCTACTTGAAAAACACAGTTTGCTCGAATCTCAAATCGTGATTCAGGGCGAGGCCATCACGCGTCTGTCGAGGCAAGCGGAACAATTCATAAACGAAGAACATCACAAAGCACCCATATTGAAGAATCATCTTGAGCAACTGCATCACCAATATCAACGGTTCGTATATTTGGAAAATGTCAAATTTGACGTTGTACGTGGAATGAATTTTTTTTTTTTTTTTTTGTTGTTAGATTGGAAAAATCGAGTTTGTTGCGTCGAAGCAGATTGGAAGAATCGCGCATTTTTCTTCAATTCATTCGAGACGGCGAAGAAGAAGAAGCGTGGATCGCGGAGAAACAGCGAATTTGCACGGTACCAGTGGTCGGACGAGATTCGGTCGCCGTTTTGCGCTCGTACCAGAAGCACAAGGTACCGTACGGTATTATAAGTACCGTAGTAGTTTTTGTAAATAAATTTAACGGCATTGCCATCGTAGGCATTGCAAGACGAGATGAAAGCACGATTCCTTAAGTGCGAGCAGCTTTGTCAGATGGGAGAATATCTGATAGCTCAATCGCACAGAGAGTCAAACGAAATTGGCAGCCGCATCAACGTTTTGCAGTCTAAACTCAAACAACTCGTTCAACTCGCCGATGAAAAGAAACGAAAATTAGAAAATGCACTCGACGTTTGCCAGGTTGTTTTTGATTTAACTAACTCTTTATTTTTGAGTTGAATTTGTGTGATTTTTTTGATTTTTAAATTTAATCAGTATTATGCGGACGCGAACGAAGCCGATTCTTGGATGAAGGAGAAACTGCCGCTGCTCAGCAGCACAGATTACGGAAAAGACGAACCCAGTGCTCAGGTGGGATTAATTAATCGATAGAATGTGTAATGTACGATTAGACTTACTTTTTAGTTTGATTTGAATTTTAGGCGCTGCTTCAACGACATGGCTATCTGGAAAGCGAAATCAAAGCGTACGAAGGTGATTTGAGGCGCTTGGACGAGCAAGCACACAAACTAACCAGCGCCGGACTCGGATCTTTGGACGTATGTTTCGCCATTGTATTGTCAAACAATTCGGTGAATAATGAATAATGTTTATATTTGAATTTTAGGTGATGCAGTCAGAACCGGAAAAGCAGAGAACCGAAGAAATCGTCGTTCCGCACGAAGTTGACGTCGAACGAGTAATCGAGAGAGACGTCGTGCAAGACGTGATCGAAGAGCGAATGATTCCTCAAGTTCGAGCTCTGTTCCCGTTTAAAGGAGAAGGCATTCACATCTTGAAAGGAGAAGTGCGTTGCGTTGCGTTGCGTTGCGTTGCGTTGCGTTGCGTTGCGTTGCGTTGCGTTGCGTTGCGTTGCGTTGCGTTTTTCAAAAAAAGAATCTGATTAAATGTTTTTTTTTTAGATCTTGATTTTACTGAATAAAACCAATTCCGATTGGTGGAACGTTCGTAAAAGTACAAATTGCGACGGATTCGTTCCCGCCAATTACGTGCAGGCGTTTGAACCTAAAATCGTGAAAAGGAAAGTACAAAAAATCGTCAAAGTTCCCGAAATTCAAAAAGTCAAAAAGGTGATGATGAAAACGCAGCTCGCTGCTGTGCCAGCGAAAAAGAAACCGATCGAGGTCGAGGTCGAGAGCGTGCGCCACAGGCAAGATGTCATCAACGGAGCGTACGAACAGTTGCTGGATCTGTGCGAGGTACGAGAACGAGAACGAGAAGTAATATTTCCATTTTTTACCCATTGCTAACGGATTGTTTTTAGACGAGGCGAAGCAGTTTGGAAGACGCTATTAAATTATTTCGATTTTATTGCGAGTGTGACGATTTCAAAGCGTGGATGGCCGACAAAGTCAGATAAAAATTAAAATTAAAATTAAAATTGACGAAATTGACAAAATCTGATTGTATTTTATCTTTCTTCGCAAACAGGAAAAAATATTAGTAACTGACGACAAAACTGATACCGTCGATCAGATGAAACGCAAATTCGAGGTACGGTAACAGTAAAATGAAAATAAAAATGAAAATGATTGGATTAATTGTTGTTTTTTTTTAATTTAGACACTCCTCACCGATCTGTCGAGCAGCAGTTTTCGAGTCGACACGATCGATTCTGCAGCTAAAGAATTGTCAAAATCGAACAATGCTCGAGATCACGAGATTCGAGAGAGACAAAAAGACATTCACGATACTTGGGATAAACTGAACAAAATGAAAAGCAAAAAAGAACAGAGTCTGCAAGGAGCAGTCAGGTTACTTAATTAAATTAAATTAAATTAAATTAAATTAAACTACCTACATTTAAATTTAAATTTTTTATTTTTTATTTTAGCGTTGAATTGTTTAATCGAACATGCGACGAAGTCCACGACTGGATGCTGGAGAAAATCGAAAAACTAGACAACGTTGATCTCGGAAAAGATCTAAAAACGGTGCAAGCTTTGCAGAGAAAACACGAGGTACGGTACCGTACGGTATTTTATAAGTGTTTTCGACTTGGAATAAAAAATTAACAAATTTACAGAACATCGAAAGGGAATTGGCTCCGGTCGAAGAAAAGTATAATCGCGTCAGTCTGTTAGGCAACTCGTAAGAGCCGGTTAAATATTACCGTACCATATCAATTATTATTACAGTAACTCTGATTGATCTTCTTTTATTTTAAATAAAAAAAGAGTGAAAGCATCGTATCCGAACGAACAACAATACGTAAACAAGAGACAAAACGAACTAAATAGTTTGTGGAAACAAGTGAAAGTAATTGATTGCATCGCATTGATTTAAAAAAATAAAATTGCGCAGCATCTCACTCACGATGAATGTGTTTGCAGGAAAAGGCAGCTAATCGACGCCAGCGTCTCGAAGAAGCCGTGGGAGAACAAATTTTTAACAGTTCGACAAAAAATTTAGTAAGTTGAAAAAATGTAATAAAATTAGTACCGGTACCGGTATCTAATTTAGCAACTAGCGTTAAACGTTTTATATTTGCATAATCAGATGGAATGGATTAAAGAAATGAACGGCGCGATGAAAATGAACAACGCGGAAATAGCCAAGGACGTGACTACGGCAGAAAACGTGTTGAAGAAACATAAAGATCTCGAGACGGACATCAAGGCTCGTGACGACGAGTTTCGACAAGTGGCAAAACTGGGCGCCGTGCTCGTGCAAAACAATCCGAACGATAACGATAACGACAACGACAACGACAACGACAGGGCCATCGAGGAAAAAGTGGCCAAATTAAAAGAAGATCAAGCCTCACTCAAACGAAATTGGCAACAAGGATTGAATCGCCTTCAACAAGGATTGAAGTTGCAGGAATTTAACCGCGAAGCCGATCAAATCGACGCTCTCACCAACAGTCACGAAACTTTCCTCGAGGACCAAGATTTAGGGGTGAACGAACGAACGAACGAACGAACGAAACGAATTTTGCAGTTTTGTTGGGTAAAATATGGATAAAATAAATTTTTTTATTACAGAACACCGCGGACGGATTGTACGCTTTGCTAAAAAGACACGAAGACTTTGAAAAGACGTTGGTCGCTCAAGACGACAAATTGAAAAGTTTCACAGATTTCGCCAACCAATTACTTAACATTCCACATTACGGAAGCGAGCAGTACGTTGAGCCGAGCCGTATTTTTAAATTGCAATTGTAATTGTGTTTTTTTTCTTTTGTTAGCATCGAGCAGCGTCACGGTCAAGTGATTCAAAGGCGAAGAGCAGTGTGCGACAAGGCCGCTAAACAAAAAACGATGCTGTTGACGTCTCGCTATTTTTACGAGTTTAGAGCCGATGCGGACGAGGTAAAACATGAAACACACACTCGACTTACTTATTTCGTGAAATTAATTTTTCATTTTACCTATAGTTGATGTCTTGGATTCAAGACAAAATGAAATTAGCGTCCGACGAATCTTACAAAGATTTAGTCGAAAGAAGACTGAAAAAACACGAAGCTTCCGAAGGAGAATTAAAAGCGAACGAAAGAAGATTGGGAGACATAAACAGAGTAAGAAGCGAAGCGAAGCGAAAGCGGTTTTTGGTCACGTTACGTTAATTTCTATCTATCTTTTAGACCGGACAAACGTTGATTGCAAACGGTCACTACCGCTCCAATGAGATAAAGGATATATTGGACAAACTGACAACCAATTGGGACAAGTTGTGGCTTCGGATGAACGAAAAAGGGAAAAAATTGCGACAGGCTTTGGCTCAGCACACTTACAATAAAACTCTGGACGACGCAAAACTGAAACTGGACGAATTCGAGAGAGCTCTACAGTCGTCCGATACCGGCCACGATTTACGAACGGTGAAATATCTTCTTAAAAAACACCACTTGTTGGAAAACGACATGAATGTGTGGAACGCAAAAATACACCAAGTCGTACGACTCGGGGAAGACATGGCCGAAAACGGTCACTTTGACGCTCCGACCATTCTGAACGAAACGCAGAGCCTCAAACAAAGGTTTAATTCTTTTTAAATTAAATTTTTATTTTTATTTTTATTTTTATTTTTATCTATTTTTTCTTTTAAGGTTCGAGCAATTGCAAGTGCCATCGACGCGACGCCGACAGCAGCTAGAAAATTCTCTCAGACTTCACGAATTTGTATTCCAAATCGAAGGCGAACTGCAGTGGATCAGCGATCACATCCCCACTGCCACGTCTTCCGATCTCGGTCCGAATTTGATAGACGCTCAAAAATTTTGTAAACGGCATTTGGTAAATAATGACTTCGGTTTTTATTTTCTTTGATTACATAATTTATTAATCAGTCGCGATAATTTGTGATGTCGAAATAGAAATTCGAACGGGAATTAATCGCTCACGAACTGACCGTCAACAAAACACTGGCGACCGGCAGAAACTTGACGGAAACGAAAAAGAATCCGATAGTGGAAGAAAAGTGTGACCAATTGACGATTGCGTGGAACGAATTGATCGATTTGGCAAAAGATAGAAAAAACAGACTCGACCTGTCGCTCAAAGCTCAACAGGTAACGATATCGTACTGTATTAATTAATTAATTTTTTTGTTTATTGTTTTATATTTTTCATTTTTCATTTTTAATAGTTTTACACCGAAGCCAACGAAGTGGAGTGCTGGATTAACGAAAAAAATGCTTTGCTCGCGAGTAAAGATTACGGAAGAGACGAAGACGACGCGGTCAAACTGTTGACGAAACACAAGACGTTGGAACTGGAAATCGATTCGTACGGCGGTCTTATTTCTGAAATGGGTCGCCAGGCGAAACTCATGGTGGAACACAAACATCCGGAGGCGAGAATCATTCAGGGAAAACAAGTGCGAAAACAAGTTACCGTACATTTTATTTGAGCCGTTCTTATCTATCACGTATACTATACTATGTGTTGATTTAAATTTAGGAGATGATTGAACAACAGATAAAAAATTTGCTCAAAATGACCACTGTTCGAAGGCAGAAATTGATGGAATCGAAGCATCGACACGAATATTATCGGGAATGCGACAATCTGGAGAGTTGGATCGACGAACAAATTCAGATAGCCGCTAGCGAAGAATTCGGTCAAGACTACGAACATCTGCTCGTGCTTCGGAGCAAATTCGAAGATTTCAGGCATCGAGTTTCGACGGCCGCCGACCAATACGAACAATGCGACGCCATGGCCGACAGATTGTTGGCCAACGGCGACGACGTGACCAACAAACGAGACGGCATCAGGTTAAATTAATGAATGAATGAATTTCTATTCAACTTATCAATTTAATTCAATACGGTACTTTACATTTGTTTATTTCTAGAGAATCGTGGCAGCGTCTGCTCGAACAAATAGACACGAGAGATCGCAAATTGCACGCGGCTGCCGAAATTCATCGTTTCAACCGCGACGTGGCCGACGCTATGGGACGAATGCAAGAAAAATACTCGAGTATATCGGACGATTTGGGAAGAGATTTAAATTCTTGTCTCGGATTGTTGCGCAAACACGAAGGTTTTGAAAACGATTTGGTCGCGCTCGAAGTGCAGGTGACGAATTAATGACGATTAAACACAATTTATTGATGTATCATGTAAAAATTGTAATTTTGTTTCAGTTGCAAGTGCTCGTAGACGACAGTGCGAGATTGCAAGAAGCTTATCCCGGAGGAAACGCCGATCACATACTCATGCAACAGGACATCATGCTAGATCAGTGGAACGCGCTTCGAGATAGAGCCGCTCAACGAAAGGAAGATTTGAAAGCTGCGTGCGATTTGCACCGTTTTCTCGCCTCGGTAGATCTCATCTCGCCTCCCATTAACTAACTGTTGTCCAACTAATTTTGAACTAAAATTTAGGTTCGCGATTTGACCAGTTGGGCAAGTAATTTGCAAGCTTCGATGAGAACCGAGGAAAAGGTTCGCGACGCGGCCAGCGCTCAGTTGCTCAGAACCGATCACGACAGACTGAAAGCCGAAATCGAAGCCAGAGAAGAATCGTTTACGACCGTCGTTCGTAACGGCGATTACATGATTCGAGCGAACCACTACGCCACGGACGACGTAAATTTAAATCAATTTAGGAGAAAATTATTAAATTTTATAATTATAATTTGCATCTCGTTTTAGATTCGTGAAAAAATGCAACAACTTTTGGAAACTAGACAAATTTTGCACGCCACTTGGCAGCACAAAAAAGTTTACTTGGATCAATTGATTGATTTACAGTTCTTCCTTCGTGATGCAAAACAGTTGGACAGTATGAGCAGCATGCAGGAAGTGAGAACCGAACCGAACCGAACCGAACCGAACCGAACCGAACCGACGAAACTTGATTAAACATTGACTTAAAAGTAACTTATTTTATTTATTTTTTAAGGCTTTTTTGACAACCGCCGATTACGGCAACTCGGTGGAAGACGTGGAGAAGTGCAAAAGAAAGCACGAAGCCTTCGAGAAACTGCTCGTGACGCAAGAAGAAAAGTTAATCGCGTTGCAAAATCACGCGAGGAAATTAATCGAGCAGAATCACTTTGATTCGATCAACATTCGAAAGCGACTGGACGAAGTGACCAACAGACGAAAGAAAGTGGTCGAACTTTGCAGCGTCGAGAAACAAAAATTAGCCGACGCTCTTCTTTACACCGAGTTTGATCGAGACATTGCCGAGGCGAGTTGGAATTAAAATTACAATTACAATTTTAAACTTCACTTTATTTCTTTGCAGGCCGAATCGTGGGTGGAAGAAAAGCAAAAAAAAATGGATTCCGAACTGGAAAACGTCGATCCGATAGATTTGGAAGAAAAAATTAAGCGACTTCAAAAGCATCAAGCTTTTCAGTCGGAACTGGCAGCTCACGAAAGTAGAATAGAAACTATCAAACAAGTATACAACCTATATTATATAATATATTAATATTAATATTAATTTAATTTAACAAAAAATACAAAAAATACAATATTCAAAATACACTCACAGAAAGGATCGACTCTTGTCGCCAAACGGCACAAAGAATCGAGTGAAATTCGACGGCAGCTACAAAGTTTATTGGAAAAATGGAATCGTTTGTTATCCGAATCGAATAATTACGCGCGGGGACTGGAAGAAGCGCACGACATACTCAAATTTAATATTCAAGTGGAAAAAATCGAAGCTTGGATTCGAGACAAGGAACTGATGATTCAAGTCGGCCACTGCGGTCGAGACTACGAGCACTGTTTAGCTCTGCAACGAAAATTGAACGACGTCGACTCGGTAACTTGGATTCTATTGGTTAAGTAATAATAAAAAAAGATCTTTTTACTTTAAAGGACATGCAAGTGGACGAAACTCGGATAAAAGACATCAACAATCTGGCAGACAAATTGCACTGCCACAATACGCAGACGATTCAGTGGCGAAAAAACGAATTAATCCACAAGTAGAAATATTGAAATATTAGAAATACATATATATATATGTTTTGTTTTTTCTTTTTCAGATGGAAAACTTTGCAAGGAGCTTTGCACGACTACAGAGAACGACTGGCAGCTGCATTAGAAATTCACGCTTTCAACCGAGACGTGGACGACACGAAAGACAGAATCAACGAAAAGGTATTTAAGAGAATAAATAAGAGTAGCGTAAATTTGTTGTTTGTTTCTCTAATTTAGGCTGTGATGATGAATAACGAAGATTACGGAAAAGATGTGAACACGGTCGAGATTCTACAGAGGCGACAGGACGCAGTCGAAAGAGACATGACGGTCGTTGAAACCAAATTGAAGGAACACGACGCAGAAGCTCGTCGTTTGATTCAGAAACACGTGGAAATGGCAGCTCCAATTCGTTCCAAATTTGCGGCCGTTCAAGACAGCTGGAGGAACTTAAACAATCGTTGTCATTTGAGGAAACAATTATTGGCTTCTTCTTATACTTTACAAAAGTTCCTGTCCGAAATGAAAGAATTAGTAAATAAGAGATTTATTTATTTATTTATTTATTTATTTATTTTTTATTTTTTATTATTTAATAATAATTAATACGGTAATTTAGGAATCGTGGGTGAATGAAATGATTTCGAGAATAAACACGGTCCAGTTGCCCGGAGATCGGGTCGAAGCGGAAAACGCGATGCAACTACACAGAGAGAGAAAAGCCGAAATCGACGGCCGACAGGATACTTTCAAAACGTTAAAAACATTCGGCTACAAATTGATTCAACAAAACCACTACGCCAAAGACGATTTGGAGAAGAATTTGCTAAATCTGGAGGAGCTTAGGCGGACGTTAATACAAGCGTGGGAAGAGAGAAAACAATTGCTCAGCCAATGCTTGGATTTGCAGGTGAGTGAAGTGAAGTGAATTAATTCAATTTGATTGTTATTCCAATTTTACATCAATTTGCATCGGTTTGTTTTATTTTAGACGTTCAACGAGCAAGTCGAAGTGGCACACACGTGGCTCGCCAGCAAAGAGGCCGTGCTCAACAACGAGGACGTCGGAGAATCCATGTCCAGCGTCGACGCATTGTTGCGTAAACAAGAAGCTTTCGAAAAAACGATTCAAGTGCAAAATCAGAAAATCGACCAGTTGGAAAAGTTCGCCACCGGCTTGATCGCAGATAAACACTACGCCAGTTCAGAGATTCAGAGTCAACTTCAAATTATTTGTCAACGAAGAGATCGACTCAAAGAAATCGCCATGGTGCGCCGCAAAAAATTGCAACAATCCAAACAGCTGCAGCAGTTTCTCAGAAACAATTACGAAGTAATTATTCGAATTTGTTTGGGTTTTATCGTATGTCGTATCGTATCGTATCGTTTGTCGTAGGTTTTAGGTTGGATTCAGGACAAAATGACTGTGGCAGGCGACGAGAATTACAAAGAACCGAGCAACCTACTGAGAAAAATACAAAAACATCAAGTGTTCGAAGCGGAGCTCGCGGCTAACAAAAGTCGCATCAGTAACGTTAATGCGGTAAATTGTTGTACCGTATATTTCCTAACAATTTAATTCCTTATTTAATTTAATTTTTATTTGTCGAGCCAGGAAGGCGAGGCTTTGATCGGAGACGGACATTTTGCGGGTATGGAAATACGCACTCAATTGGACGAACTCGAAAGCAAATGGCGTTGTCTGATGGACATGTCCGCGCTGAAAAAATCACGACTGGACGAAGCTTATCAAGTAAATTTTAGCGTTTAATTGAGTGGTGCTGATTTTTTGGAAATGTTTGCTACCGTACCGTACCGTACGGTAATTTATTGTACAGGCATTACTGTTCAATCGATCGCTAGACGATTTAGACGCATGGATGGACGACGTGGAAACGTCGATTCAGTCGGAAGATCACGGAAAAGACCTGACGGCGGTTGAGAACTTGTTAAAAAAACACCAAGCCACCGAGATAGACGTCAACAATCACATGGACAACATGGAAACCATAAAAGACGTCTTGTCCAATTTGATCAACAACAATCACTTTATGAGCGAAGAGCTAGAAGAGCGAGCCGAAACGGTCATTCAACGGTAAACAAAAAGAAAAGAAAAGAAAAGAAAAGAAAAATTAAATTTACGATATGGTACAAGTACAGTCTGATCTGATACGGTATGTTTTATTTCTTCAGGTACACTTTGCTTCACGATCCCGTTCAAATTCGACGCGATAATTTGGAAGACGCGTTGTTGCTTTATCGCTTTGACAGAGACGTAGAAGACGAGCTGTTGTGGATCGCCGAAAAGAAACTTTTGGCTGCGTCTACGGATTTGGGATCCAGTTTGACCACGGTTCAAAATCTACAAAAGAAGCATCAAGTAATAATCAAATAGAAATTTTAAATTTCTAAATTTTAAAATTTCGGTTACTATTTTGAATTTTATTTAGGTTCTCGAAGGTGAAATTCAAACCCACGAGCCACTTATTGCTTCGGTCGTCGCTAGTGGCCAACAAATGATTCGCAGTGGCCATTTTGCATCGACTCAGGTCGAAAACCGCTTGTGCGAGTTACAAGGTGTTTTACAACAACTCAAAGACCAAGCGTCCGTGCGACGGCTTCGCTTGATCGACGCGATCGAATCGCAAACCGTGAGTCGAGTCGAGTCTGAGTCTAAGCTAACGTATTAGTGATATTAACTTACCATACCTTATCTATTATTTTAGTTTTATCAAGAAGCAAGCGAGATGGAAATGTGGATCAAAGATCGTCTGCCGTTTCTTCGAGTTTCAGATTTGGGCAAAGACGAAAATTCAGTTGAGATTTTAATCAAGAAAATGAACGCTCTCGATCGCGACATCAACATGTTTAACAACAACATGGTCAAACTTCGTACGCTCAAACAAGAACTCGTCGAAAGGGGTCACTTTGACAGTCACAACCTTAAAGAGAAGCAGGTAAAGTGACTTACTACTCCCAAGTCCAGACCGCGACGATATAAAAAGAATAGCGTATTTTATATTTGATTTATTACAGTTGCAAATTGAAACGCAATACGCCCAACTCAAACAACTGGCCAACGAACGTCGCAAACTCCTGGACGAAAATTTAACGCTTTTCAAATACGTGCACACGGTGGACGAACTGTTAGAGACGATCGAAGAGCAAACTGCGGTGACGGACGTCGATGACTACGGACAAGACCTGGAGCACGTCGAGGTGCGACATACTTCATACTTGTTTGTTTGGTACCAGTATGGTAATGTAATTTTATTTTATTTATGTTAATTATAATCAGATTCTAATCACGAGATTCGAGGCATTTGCCACCAGTTTGTCTTCTACCGAAGAACGGGTGGCCAACATCACAGATCACAGTTTGACACTGATTCAAAATTCGAACAAAGTCAAAGAAAAGATGAACGAATTAAATCGTGCGTGGCTGGACTTAAAAGAGCACGTTCACTCGAGACGAGAGGTGAGTGCGATCAGTGAGTTTGATTTGAAATTTTATTTATCATTTCATTTAATATTAATTCTAGGCATTAATGGGCGCCAGACAAGTTCACACTCTCGACAGAAACGCGGACGAAACTTTGAGTTGGATTCAAGAAAAAGAAGGACTGCTCACGACTGAAAATTATGGTCACGATCTGGAGAGCATTCAACTGCAAGTCAGAAAACACGAAGGATTCGAGGTACCGGTAGTGTGTGTTAAGTTAATACCGGTCGGTACCTAATTCAATTCTTATCATTTTGAATTTATTTACCAAACAGCGCGACTTAGCTGCCATCAAAGAGCGCGTGGAAAGCGTAGTGGCAGAAGCCAAACACTTGGCGCAATTGTTTCCCGACGCCAGAAATCATGTGCAATCTCGACACGAAGAGACGGTCGATGCTTGGAATCGATTGTTGGATGCGTCGGCGCAAAGAAAGGATCGTCTGCAACAAGCCGAACAATTACAAGTTTACTTCGACGAGTATCGAGATCTGATGTAACCGTTTTGCAAAATAAGAAAAATAATAAGAATAAGAATAAGAAAAATAATAAATAATAAATAATAAATAATTTTTCGATTTCAGCGCATGGCTCAATGAAATGATGGCTAAAATTACCGCTTCCGACTTGCCTCAAGACGTGCGTGGTGCAGAAGCTCTCATAACTCGTCATCAAGAATACAAAACGGAAATCGACTCTCGACTCGACGTCTTGGCTGATTTCGATCGCCGAGGCCGACAACTCGTGAAACAGAAACACTTTATGGCCGAAGAGATCAGAGACAAAATAGAACGTCTTGACATCGCTTTGAAATCGCTCACCAACACATGGGAAGAAAGACTCGACCTCTACGAACAAAACTTGGACGTACAAATTTTCAAACGCGACGTGGACGTCCTCAATTTGTGGATGGACGGACGAATGCCGTTGCTCGGCGACGGCGACGGCGACTCGACGCATGTCGGCGGTTCCATCGCTCAAGTGGAAGATCTGATTAAAAAACACGACGACTTCGAAAAAACGATCGAAGCGCAAGAGGAGAAATTTTTGGCTCTTAAAAGAATCACGCTGCTCGAACGAGCGTTTCAGTCGCAGCAAAAGAAGGAAGTGGAAGAGCGAAGAGCGCAAGTCGAACTACAGCAACAGGAACGACTCAGAGAACTCAAACGAAAAGAACACGAGCGCATTCTAAATGTAGTGATACCGTACTTTTACTTAATTGCAAATTTTACATTTAAATTTGGTTTTACAGGAAAGACGTAGAGAAGACGAAAGACGACGCGATTTCGGACGATCGACGAGCCAAGATTCGACGTTGAGCACCGGCGATTCGTTGCCAGATTCGTTGCGCCGCGGGGAAAGCATGCGAGTGATGGCAAAATCGAATAAGTCTTCCAATTCGAACGCCGTGAAAAGAGCCGAAAGCATGAAACAAGCGAAACGCACTCCTAGTTTCAAAACTCAAAGACGAAACGAAATGCCACCAGTGGAAATTCAAGGACTTCTGGAGCGCAAACAAGTGATCCAGAGCGGAGGAAAACGAGCCACGATGCGCTCTTGGAAAATGATGTACGTTGTCATGTGCGGTCAACTTGTTTGCTTTTTCAAAGACAGAGAGGATTTCTTGGAAAGCAAAGCAATCGCGCCTCCCATGAGCATCCACAGAGCCACGTGCACCACTGCAGCAGATTACACAAAGAAAAAATTCGCATTTCGTTTAAAAGTGGTCGATAACTCTGAATATTTATTCGCGGCCGAAACCACCGAATCGATGCAAGATTGGATTAACAAAATCAACTTCCACGCTAAACTTCCTCCTCGAATGCAACTGCTCAGTTACGAAGAAGCCACGACTACGACGACCACGACGCAGTCGCAGTCGCAGTCGCAGTCGCACGAAAAACCTATTTACGTCAATGTTGCCACACCTTCGTCCGAAACTGGAGCGACAATACGTCAGTGCAAACTCGATCTCGTCACATAATTTTTTTATTTTTGGCGAATCTCAACCTTGTTTTGTTTTTATTTGCAGATTCGTCCGGAAATCCGTTCGAAGACTCGGACGAAGAAGAAGTCTCTTCGGTGCATTCCGAAACGCCTCGATCTGTCGACTTTGAAGAACTCGACAGTCCGACCGATAGAAAAGCGCGAGACAAGAAGTGGGGATTTCCGAGATTGTTTAAAAGAAATTAAACAAACTTCAATAAAGGTTTTTTTGTATTCCTAACAATACAGTGAACTGTTACTAATATCGAAATAAATGTAATTTGTATTGAAAACAAATGTGCTGCTAATTCGAATTTTGTTTTTAAATGGTACCAGTACTGTATTTTTTGAATTTAGCAAATTTTGCCGCCATCTGTCAAGTGAAAATGCTAGAAATATGTTAGTTAAGGGTCATTGAAATATCGATCGAAGACAAGATGGAAATGAGTTATTCGACACAGTTATAAAATAATCACGACATTCACGAGACTCGCGGGGATAATACGAAGGAAAATCAAGTCTTAGCAGCGAATGATTCAGATGCACAAGAGGTGAATTGGGAATGGATAAATCTCAAGTGACATGTCTTAAACATAAACGGCGACTTAACTTAACTCTGAATATGTCAGCTCTAATTATCTGTTTATTTGTTGTTGTTGTTGTTTTTTTAGGCCTCATTTGTGTCCTGATGTAAAACATCGGCAACTTTACGTTGTCTCATAACAGAATGACCGTGAGATTAACTTGTTTTTTTTTGTTAGGTGATGTTTGGTGGACAGCAAGAAGCCGCCGACCATTTTGACGCCAAGTCAAATTAAGCGCCGCCTGGAGATTGTTTTGGTTGTGGCATCTGGAAGGGCAGATGATGTCATTATTCGAGTACGGTATTTTTAATTATTTATTTTGTTAATTTTGACAAATTTGCAAGAGGCTGACTCGTCTCTGTCGCTCGTTAAATGATTATTTTAGACCACAGGCCCTCGACCCTCGACCCTGACCCATGTCACTTTAGTTTTGAATTTGACGCGGGGCCAAATAAAGCCGTAAAGGATGAGTGACGAGAGGAATTTGCAGCTTGCCGGAGCACGCGGATCGAAAACAAATTCCATTTTTCCGGTTTAGGGAAAAGATAGACCATAGACAGTGCAGCCTTGAGTGATGGCATTGATGATGATGTCATGCGCTGCTACTATTTATGCAGACAAATGAACTTGCGACTTGCAAAGCCAAGCTCCATGCGGTCATGCGGTGGGTCGGGGTCGGTCAATGTGTGTGATAACAGAGTCAGTCCCCTGTTCTGTTGGGATTTTTCCAGAGTCGCCAAATATTGATACCGGTATCGGCCTCTTTATGCCGTTGTCCTTGGACGAAGCGCTTACGATCAGCATCAGCGGCGGGGTCCGGGGTGACGCACTTTGTCGGCTGTTCGAGACGAACTGGTAGTGAATGACCACTCGCGACGGAACACTTAATTTCAATTATAGTTTAATTTTTACTGTGTTCGATTCCGTTTTCGACGGATCAGTATCAGTAACATTTCAGAGGTTGGCAATTTAATTGGTCATTTTAATTGGTCGAGTTTATTTAATCGGTGCGAATGAATGTTTAGCTTCGGCCATCGAGGAAGTGGGCGTGTTCGTGAGTGGAATCGAATTCTGTTCGATAATTCTTTCGGACGGAAGAGCGGCGTTTCTCAGCGCTCCCTCGTTGCAATTAGAACAAGATGTGAGTACGGTAGTCTAGTTGATGAGATTTTTATGTGTTTTTGATTACCATTACCGTATCGTATGTTAAACTTTGCAGCAAGTCCAAGGAATTTTGGCGCAATCAATCACAAATACAAACTCATCGCTTACGGACGAAAAAAGTACGGTACGGTAGTGTTATTTTTATTTTTATTTTTAATGGAACCACGATTAATTTGCATTTTACTGACAATTTTCTAGTGCTCAAGTTGTTGTTTATTGTACCGACGAATTGACCGGTGAATTACAAATTGCTTAAAGGCTAGAATTGCCCACTAAAGATTTTCCTTGTACGGTACCGGTAATATATCGTAAAAGTGTTAGAAAATTGTGAATTGACGCAATTGTAGATGCGTGCGAATTAAGCGACCGGTGCAGTGCACGTTATGAAATGGACTCCGGACAGCTGTGCTCTCGAAGTTGCGTGGGAAGGGAACAAGGAGGATTGTCGGTTTGGAGCGTTTTCGGGGCGCTTCTCTTGTGTTCTCTCGGATGGGATTTTGGGTACCGTATCGTACCGTACCGTACCGTACCTTATTTTATTTTATTTTTTGTATGAAGTGAAATTAGATAGGTACTGTAGTAAATTTTATTTTTAAATAGGATAAATCGTGAAAAGCGCTCTCACGGTCAATCCTTGCACGGTAAATGATTGCGTAATTGGAATTTTGTTTAATTAATAACTCGGTTCCCAACTCGTATGTAAATATCAGCAAAAGGCGAAGATTGATTGTACGGCGATGCGGTGATTAAAGTTTTCCGTCATCAGCCGGAGACTGCTTGCGAGTTAGAAGGCGAATTGGCGTATGTTGGGCGAAGTGGGTAGTTTGATTCGCGGGATGGACTAAACGTCAGGTGTCAGGCGTCAGGTGTCAGGCGTCAGGTGTCAGGCCATTCCTTTTTCTCAAAACTAAACGTCGGGTGTCAGGCGATTTCTGTCGGGCGTCAGCTGACCCCTGATGCCTGATACCTGACACAGACACCTGACACCTGACACCTGACACAAACAGTGGATCGTCATTCCACTTAGTTTATATTGTGTATTTTTGTTTTCATTGGTTGATTTTTTTTAAATTATTTTTATCGATTCCTTACACGTACACGGGAAGTAACTGGCCTCTTCGGGTAAAAAGAAAAATG
>JAQFZP010000935.1:0-24884 GCA_034695745.1 Geophilus truncorum | reverse complement strand
CGAGCGGCCTCGATTAATGTTCGGTTTGCCCGCTCGGCCACACCGTTTTGTTGCGGCGTGTAAGGTACAGTTTTTTCGTGAAAAATCCCCTTTTCTAACATAAAATGCATCATATCATTATTTACGAACTCTGTCCCATTATCGGTTCTCAATCGTTTTAAACATTTCCCGGACTCGCATTCGACTTGGGCTACGAAATTTTTGAATATTTCTGCTACCTCGCTCTTATGCGTCAAAAAATACACAAATATTTTACGACTGAAGTCGTCAATCAAAACAAACATGTAATAACTGCCCCCCAATGACTTAGTCCTCATGGGGCCGCATAAATCAGCGTGAACAAGTTCCAAAATGTCCGTTTTTTGAATTTCAGCAACTTGTCGAAAAGGGGCACGATGATGCTTCCCCTTAATACACTCGACACATTCGACTTTGTTACCGATCAATTGTTCCAAGCCGTAAACTGTTTTGTTGTCTTTCATTCTCAGGATGCAGTCCATGTTGACGTGGGCCAGTCGCTCGTGCCATCGGTACAAATCCGCATTCTTGACGCTGTTCACAGGAATCGTCGGCATCACGGTGCGCACGTTCAGGATCGCAATCGCATCTCGGTCCGTCGCCGTCATAATCAGCTCGCCATTCCTCGTGATCTCGACTGTTGGTCCATCAAAAGTTGACCGGAATCCCTTTCTCGTAAGTTGTCCAAGTGATATCAAATTGTCACATAAACCCGGCACAAAGAGAACATCGTTAATTATCAGATTTGCCATTTCAGATTGAATACGTACCTGGCCGATACCGTCTGATTTGCCTGTTCGGCCATCTGGATACGTCACTGCTCGATCTTCTTGAGTGGTGAATTCGTGGAAAAGGTCCCGATTCCCCGTCATGTGACGTGAAGCGCCCGAATCCAACGTCCACTCGATCCTCGGACCCACCATGGCGCTCACGGAGACAGCACAGGCATAAGTAGGCTTGTCTTCCTTGGCCGTTCTTGCCTTGACCTTGTCGGCGCCATTTTGTTGTTTTGGCTGCCATTTTTTCGAATTTTCTCCATTTGGCTGGAATTTGTCCTTTGCCATATTCGTGTAACAGTTTTTCGCAATGTGTCCGTGTTTATGACATCGGTAACACTCAATTTTCGATTTTTCATTTGACTTACGGTTGCCTCGGAATCCGTATTCGACTTTATTTAATTTTTCCAATTCTTTTTCAGGTCCTTTTTGACGTTGTTCTTCTTGTAGAACTGCATATCGGACCTTCTCTGGTGTCATGGCGGCCGGTTCAAGCATGTCAAGACATCTCGCAACTCCGTCATACGACTTTGGAAGTCCTTGGACCATAATGGCGGCGATTTCGCTGTCATCAACATTTTCCCCGAGTGCTCGCAATTGTTCCACGACCGTTTCGACTCGCTGGAAATACTCGACCGCATTTTCGCCCTTATTCCATTTCATTCCATTCATTTCGCGTTTCAAATTCAACTTTTTTTGTTCGCTTTTGCCTCGATGCACTTGCTCTAATTTGTCCCAGCACTCTTTCGCGGTGACCTTGTTGAGAATGTAGCCGGTCTGTGCAGACGTTAAACTTTGCACTATGATGCTTAGGGCGTCTGCATCTTGTTTTTGCCACGCTGTCTTCACGGCGTCGTCTGCACCCGCCGCTGGGGCAACTCCCGTTATTGCATCAAGGCACTTGTGTTTTTTCATCAGTACCTTAACTTTGAAGCACCATGTTGGATAATTGTTGGTGTCCAATTTTTCGACATGCATAAAGTGGGTGGTCGATTCCGCCATTTTTCTCTTTCTTCAAAATGCTCGAAATTGTTCCTCTTAGCTGTCCGAAAATGCACAACACCGTTCTATTTCTGCTGCGCGATAGAAGCTTGTGGTCCCATAACCCTTTGTTGTATAAAAAGACTCGTAGGCACTCGTGAACAAAACGAAAAGAAATAAAACTTTACTGCACACTTGACACTTGTTTACACGGCCGATGTCACTGCGTGAGTGAGCAAAAATCTCTTAGGTGTGAATCACCTTAATTTACATGCAAATACATAATAACGACATCTAGCGAGAGAAGTCAATACTAACAATCTTGCCGAAACTTCAAAGTTTCACTCTGTTCAGAGCGTCAGACAAGATTTTAGCCGAAATCGGCCAACACTGCCCGCAAATCAAGTATCTAAAAGTCGGCAACTGCGGTGAAGGAAATGTGACAGACCAAGGACTCGCCGCATTGTGTACGGTACGAAAGACGGCGTCGAGTCGCGCAATCTACTGATAGGTCTGCAGTTTCTGAATGTTTTTATGACGAACGTCCGAACGTGACGAGTCGTGGGTGTATGTTGGCTTTGCAACTACTTCCGGACTTGAGAAAATTCGTACATTTCCGGTGGAACGAAACTTTCCACCTTTTAGCGTCAACCGAACGCAGTTTTGCTCTAGAAAAGACAACAATCAGTAAATGGTTCGTCCCGCAAATCCCGATTTTGCTCAAAGTTTTTCCGAAATTTACACATTTGAGAGTCAATTATCCGAACGAAACGTTCTACAAGTTAGGTTCGATTCTTTCGACGCTTTTCGAATTGAAATTGATGGACGCGAGACGACTCGATCTTGGCGCCCTTTCCGAGTGCTGTCCGAAGTAAAAAGCGCTGTATCTCGAGCATTGTGAAATTGTCGTTTCGGTTTCGAACCGACGTGGACGTGCGAACGTATTTCCGTTTTTGCGTGAATTCACTTTGATCGATCCGAGAGTTTCCGAGGCCGAACTGCTCGCGTCGCTGGACTTTGCGAGTGGCGCGAAAACGTTGATCATTGGCCGATGCCCCTCGCTGACAGACCGCGTGATCACCGATCTTCTCGCGTCGAACGTGTTGTTGCGGACGATTAGATTGAAGATTTACGAATGTCCTTCGTTCGGTTCCGATTCCGTCTGAAACATTGTTAAAGCCGACAGTCCGCTCAAGGTATTAGCGATTGAGAAGTGCATCAGTGATGAGTGGAAAGTCCAAACAGACTTGGAGACTGAAATGAACAATTACTGTCGTACGCACAATTTGGATTTGCAAGTTAATGTTCGTGGTCATAGAAGTGGTTACTTTTATTAATGAGTTATTTTTTGCTGTTATTTTTAAGTTAAAATACATCAAAGCATTGTGTTTGGCGAAATATATTAATTATTAATTAATTAATAAACTCAATAAATGATGTACAAATGTGACAAATTTTTATTTTTTTTTTTTTTTTTTTATTTTTCTAAGTATAAGTTCCAAAGTATGAAAGCGCCAGTTTTATTTTATTACTATATTAACCTCTTGGTTCATCGTCTTGACAACGCACTATGAATCAGTTTTAGTTTAAAGTGAGGGTCAGCAGAGTAATGAGGGAAAGTGAAATTAGGGTTAGTTATGAAGTTTTTGTACTGTCACTGTCAGTATTTAGTGGGTGGTTATTTTCAGATTGAAATTTTCTTGGGGTTTTTGTCGCTAAACAACACATAAAAATTCCAATAAATTTTACGATTTATTAAATAACTTTTGTTTTCAATTTTCGTCACCAGAGCTCGTTGGGGGAGTTGCTTTGCGTTATGGTGGGCAATCGTGCACCGAACAGCACGTGATTAGACCGATGGTCTTGAAGAGTTATTTTTACATATAGACGTTGATCTTCATTACCAAGTTGGATTTTATTATCTCTAGGTACCATGCCGTACCGTAAACAAGTGCTAACGTTGAAAACTCTGTGCTTAGAAACATGTACCGCAAACTTGGATCGACTGGAGGACGTCGCATCTCAACTACTTCCCTACACGTTGAAAGACGATTGGTTCGAACAACACCGATTGTATCGCTATGGTGACAAATACAATGCACCAAAGTACGAATATGGCCAACGCAGACCCCGTATGCGTTTCTCTACGTTCGTTACTAGCGAAACGAGAAAATTGACGGAGATAGTCATATTCTACGCCTCTGAGGATTCGCTGGATAAATATCTTAATCTAATATCGGACACGTGCCACAAACTCACAGAGCTCGATTTGGGTTCGTTAAATGGGTATGCCACTTCACAAAAACCCGCCAGCACCTCTTGCGTCAAGCGCTTGATGCGAAAATTGCCGAAACTTCGACGTCTCACAATCAACACTGCGAGGGACGAGGTTTTGACCGAAATCGGCCGACACTGTCCGCAACTCGAGTATCTTAACATAAACAACAGCAGACAAGTGACGGACGCCGGAATCGTTTCATTGTGTACTAAAGACGGCGTCGAAACGCACAATCTCGGTTTGCAATACCTGAACGTTTTCGGAACGGATGTGACTAGCCGTGGGTGTGTTTTGACTTTGCAACTACTTCCGAAATTGAGGGAATTCGTACATTGCTGGTGGACCGAAACGTTCCACTTTTTAGAGTCGACCGAATGCAGTTTTGTTCTCGAAAAGGCGACGAACAGTAAATGGATTGCCGCGCAAATTCCGATTTTGGTCAAAATTTTCCCGAAACTGCGACATTTGAGCGTCGCTCGTACGAACGAAACTGTCTACGAGTTAGGTACGATTTTTCCGCCGCTTCTCGAATTGCAACTCGAGGGCGCGAGTCGAATCGATCTCAGCGTCCTCTGTGATCGTTGTCCGATGTTGCAAGTGTTGCATCTCGACCAGTGTGAAATTGTCGGTTCGTACCGACGCCCGAAGGCATTTCCATTTCCATTTTTGCGTCAATTCGCTTTGATCGACACGAATATTTCCGAAACCCAACTGCTCGCGTCGTTGCACTTTGCGAGTGGCGCGAAAACGTTGATCATCGGCCGATGCCTGTCGCTGACGAACCGCGTGATCGCCGATCTTCTCTCGTCCGATGTGATGTCGCGGACGATGCGATTAAAGATATTCGAATGTTTTTCAATCGACTTCAATTCCGTCCGAAACATCGTTAACGTCGACAGTCCTCTTAAGATATTATCGATTGAGAAGTGCATCAGTGATGTCTGGAAAGTGTGTTGGGACTTTGAAACTGAAATGAATAAATACTGTCGTGAGAACAATTTGGACGTGAGTGTTTACGTTCACCATGCTGAGATTAATGAATTTCGTTGATGAGTTATGCGATACATTTTCTGTTGTTGTTTTTAAGAGTTGAATAAAATAAATTTGTCTGAAATGTGTCAGATGCTTCTTTCTCTTCTTGAGGTGGAACAAGTCCCATAACTTTAGTTTCTTTCTTGGTTTTCTTTTGTTCTGCAATCTGTCAATACAAAAATGAGTAAAAAAAATAAATCGATAAAAACCAATATTCAAAATCCATATTTAATCTTTTCTTACCTAAAACTGAGAAACACCAACCTGTGTGACTCGAAATTACTCAAAATTACCTGCCATGCGCCGCGGAATGCAGCGCAGCGCCCTTTCCCTTACGTCCAGCGACACTGGCCTAAAGCCCAAATCGCATCGCATTAAAAATTTCTAAAACATTCTAAATTCTACACAAACTAATCTGTGTTTAATCACGTGTCTTTTTGACAAGCCAATGATGAATGACCAATTATCTCGATGTAGGTCAAACTTTTTCTGTACGGGCATACTTTCGTTTCAGCCATCAAAGAACATTTCTTTATACAACAATCTGAACATTAACAGACCACACATAAGCAGTAGTGGAATTCAAAAGTTGTAACAAGTGGTTTCTGCTGGTGCCACAGACAATTTAAATTTGTTGTGCCAAAATCGTAAAACAGCAGGGATAATAATTTCCTCTTTGTTTACGTTTGCGTTCTCCAATGTATCATTCTTTTCTAAATAGTCTATCAAATCCTGTTTCAGTACCATACTGTAGAATTATGGCTTTGGCGTCTTTAAAATAAACCCAATTAGTAATTTACTAATTAGGCTTATATACTGTATATATAATATGAGATATTTACTTTCATTGTCCACTACATCCTTCCCCTGTAATGCAGTCGCTACTTTGAGTTCTCTGCTTAGTAGCAATTTATTGGCTAGGTCTGTCACTGCTGCGACAGCATCAAACGTTGTTTGTTGATTTACAATTGCTGTCGCAGCAGCAGCAGCCATTATAAATAGTGTTGATAAGATGAAATAATACAATACCGTAACTAAATTTTGTATATATTTATAGTAGTTAGGGAATTGTTTGATTTTCCCTGGAAAAAAAATGTGATGAAAGTGTACGGTATAGTAATAATTATTATTTTTATTATTTCTTTTTTTAAATTTGAAGGCAAATGTGGAATTTGATTTTTTAATTTTATTTTCGGAAAAATATTTTTATTTCAAATAAAATTATCAAAACTTTTGATTTGTACACGAAACTTTCTTACTAGATCGATCGCAACTTATAAAGTTTAAAAGTAACTAAAAAGGTCAAGTTGCATCTGACACATAAAAACAGTTCAAGGTTTGTTTTGAAATTCATTTTTTTTTTATTTATTTATTTATATTTTTTTTTACATATTTTTACATTTAATATTATATTAGTAATGTCATTTTATTTAGATATCATTCAGAACTCAACACCAACAACTTCACTCAATTGGAATCATCATACAGATGTTGCAGTAAATAAAGATAAATTACATGACTAGCTTTTATCACAAAATAAGATAATAAACAATGTTATTATATAAAAATAATAACTTGGTGAAAAGAATAATAATAAAAAATGTTTAACTTGGTGAAAAGAATAATAATGAAAAATGTTATTATTTAAAAATAATAACTTACTGCCAAAGAATATTCATAATGGCTTTCTTTTTTTCTTTTTTTTCCTTATCATCTAACTTCTCTAGTTCCGAAGTTACAACTTTGCAAAATAAGATATCAGCGCTTCTTTCTGCTTCCAGTTGTTGATTCAGTCGTTTCCAATAACTCTCAGTTTTTAGTTCAACAACTTCCTCTTCAGTCAGGTTTTCTTCTTCAAGCTTCCGCTTACGCTAAACAGTTTTATTGTGTTATTTATAAATCATGAAATAAATTATATTAAATTTTACGTTGGATAATGCCAACTCTTTGGCAATGGATGGTGATCGACGATCACTGTCCGTGTCATCCGGAGACGAATTGGTGTCGTCATCATTTGTAACCTAAATAAATTTTAAAAAGTATTAACATTATTTCGTAATAAATTTATGATTTAAAAAACATACCGGTACATGCAAAATACTTTCTTCACTATTGTCAGCTTCTTTTGAGTTTGAGTTACCGGTACCGGTATTCAAAAAAGAGAGTTCACGAAAAAGATGCCATGTTGCAGTTGGTTCGCAGCCATTCCTCATTTTTTTATAAGTAATTCTTCTAAACTGAAAATAAGTTAAATGACATAAACTAAGCAAAAGTGTAAATTGAGTAATGTGTTGATATGATGTTTACCTTTTGTCTAATCATTCTGATTTTATGTCTTATGTCATCTACTCCTTTTACTCCCGATTCGGGGAAGTTGATGGTAATGATTTTCACTGCGTTTTGTAATAATCTGTTCCTTAAAGCCATATTGTTGTGATCATTATTTGTTTGGTCCCAAAGACAGGGATTGTCTTAGAAGTAAATATAATTTTTAAAACAAATTCAATTTTTTAAAATGTACAAGTGTATACTTTTGTAAAATTTCACAAGGAGCTTTTCAGTTGCCGCTGTCCACAAAGCCATTATTGGTAAAAACAGGATAAAAATACACAAAATCAGATAAAAACATAAACAACCGAGACTACACTAACAGAAAATCGCGCCGCGCCGCTAGTTTAGAAAAACCTAAAACCCGGTAAACTTTGGCAATTAATAAAATACGGTATGTTGCAATCTATACCGTGCTTTCGTCACCACCAAAGGGCGCAAATAAAACGAAAATAGATTTTATTTTGGGGATATTTTGTCATTTTCAAAAGTTTTATTATTGAATTTTAGTTACTTAAATTTGTTTAATCGATTTGTACAACTATTTACTAACTTTTTCATCACTTGTAATAAAATAAATTTATTTTTATAAGGTGAAGTATCGTGCTAATGGTATGCCCTCCTACTGCAGAGTGGCGACTGGTGGCGGCATTCTGAATTATAAAGTCGGCTGTTTTTTGGGCATCGTGAAATCGTGAATCAATGTGAGTACAAACTTTAATTTCACTTGTTTTATATCTAATTCGTGCGTTACACGATCAGGATCATTCATAGGATACTAATTTAAGCCGATAAAAAATTCAATTTTAGCTCTAAACGGTTATTTGTAATGTTCGTAGACCTTCATTGAAAATAAGCCTAAAGCCTAACGAACTGATGGCTGCAGCACAGATATACAACACATTAGGTAAAATCGGCATAGGAATCGCAATTACAGGCGGAGTTATCAATTCAGCATTATACAATGGTAATATATTATTAAAAATCATGAAATAATTTTTTTTTAATATTCATCGGTTTAAAATCATTTTCAGTTGATGGCGGCCACCGTTTCACAGGCGTGAAAAATAAAGTAATCGGCGAACAAACTCATTTTCTTATTCCTTGAGTACGACATCCGCTCTCGTCCACGCAATGTGCCGGTCCGGTCGTCACGGGTAGCAAAGATCTTCAGAATGTGAACATCACTCTTAGAATCCTCTTTTGACCGATTCCTGACAACTTACCAAAGCTTTACTCGACTTTGGGCATTGATTACGACGAAAGATTTTGCCGTCAATTACTAATAAAGTTTTGAAAGCAGTTGTGGTAAGTTGACGGTAGAAAATGTGATTTTAAAATGTATTTCTTTTTTTTTTTTTTTTTTTTTTTAAGCTCA
Organism: Geophilus truncorum; assembly: GCA_034695745.1. Lineage (NCBI taxonomy): Eukaryota > Metazoa > Arthropoda > Chilopoda > Geophilomorpha > Geophilidae > Geophilus > Geophilus truncorum. The sequence goes on along the minus strand of JAQFZP010000935.1, from coordinate 16,093 downwards.
ATTTGATGTTTATGTTTACGTTTTAGAATCCAATGTACTTACAAAGCTGTGTTATATCATCTGATTGTGAATCAGAAGACGTTTGAAATTCAGGATTTTGTTAATGAAGAAGCTTTTCTATTCAAGGTATTTATATTTAAATTTGGATTATCGATAATCTGCAGGGTGGGCTGTAACCCATTAAGTACCTACGGTACAAAATTGGATGCCAAAAAAAACACGATATTAATACGATATTCGTCAATATTTGCTAATATTTAGTAGATTTTCATTAATATGCGTCAATATTTATTTTATTTTATTTGATACTTGTCGAAATCATCGGATATTTACCGATTTTTATTCAATTTTTGTCGGTACTCGTCGATATTCATTAATTTTTTTTACCGATATAGACAAAAGTATTGAGTGTACATCAATATCGGATAAATATCGGTCAGTATCGGTGAAAATTGGATGAATTTTAACGAGTATCGATAAAAATTGGATGAATTTTGACGAGTACCGGTATCGATGAAAATTGGATGAATTTTGACGAGTATCGATAAAAAGTGGATGAATTTTGACGAGTATCGATGAAAATTGGATGAATTTTGATGAGTATCGATGAAAATTGGATGAATTTTGACGAGTATCGATGAAAATTGGATGAAGTTTGACGAGTATCGATGAAAATCGAATAAATGCTTTCGAATATCGATGAAAATTAGTTAAATATCGGCGAGTATCGACAAAAATCGTATTTTTCAGCTACCCAATTGAGTACCAAGTTAAAACCCAGCAGATTGCCGAAAATTTTTAAATTATAAATTAATTTTTTTTATTTTAAATTTAGGCTGAGGATGTAAATGGGACTCAAAATTGGTTACGTCAGCTACGTTACGACGCTAAAGATCTTGGATCATGGCGGCGGCGTAGGAATGCGATGGCTAACATTATGATTAACGGAATGTTTAGACAGTAACGATTTATTGCTCACGTTAAGCATTTGTGATTGTGCTATAAACGACTGCCTATAACTAAGACGCTTCACGATGTTTAGTTGAGATAGAAATATGAATAAATATATAAATAATATTAAATAACAAATACGAACAAATTATACATGTAAAACTTGCGAAATCTTAGTACAAGATTTCAATAATTTATTTTAAAAAATAATAGGATGTTATAATAATTTTTTTTTTAAAGAAAATACTATGTGATGGGATTAAGTGAGAGATTTAATTATTTGTTATTTTTAACATAAGATTTATGTATTGGTTTTAGGACGTACATTATTTTGTATTTGTGTAGTGTTGATAAGATAAAATGATACAATAACTAAATTTTGTATATATTTATAGTTAGGAAATTGTTTGATTTCCTCTGGGAAAAAAATTGATGAAAGTGTATAGTAATTATTATTATTTTTATTATTTCTTTTTTTAAATTTGAAATCAAATGTGGAATTTGATTTTTTAATTTTATTTTCGGAAAAATATTCCTTTTTATTTAAAATAAAATTATCGAAACTTTTGACTTGTACACGAAACTTTCTTAGTAGATCGATCGCAACTTATAGCTAAAAAGTAACTAAAAAGGTCAAGTTGCATCTGACACATAAAACAGTTCAAGGTTTGTTTTGAAGATTCTGAAGATTCAGATTTTGCCACTGATTCGGAGCCGTAGAGACCAATTACCAAATGCGTTCAAGAATCTGCGAGAGATAAAACCCCACGAATTTTATTTCAGTGGCGGTTTTGTGACGCAGAATTTATTTAGTGTTTACGTTGTTGATGCAAAATACGGTCGTGATTGAGAAATAAAGTAGTTCCGAAAATCGCAACCGTACAACTGTCTCAGTTGTACGGTTGCGATGATTTTCGGGACGATTTGATCTTGCCGCTTCTAGTGGTGAATCCGCTGAGGTTTTTGTCTCTTTTGAAAATTGAGTTTTGTAAATCTGTTACCACAAAGACGTTGTTGGCGCTTTTTGCGAATGAATAATTGTTTGAGGGTTTTGGAAGTTGATCGGTGTGTTAGTATTAAGGCTCGAGATTGGAAAATAGTGGAAGATTATGTTAGGTAGAGTAATTTGGATGTAAAGTTGGTTTTTAAGTGATATTGTGTTTAAAATATCAATTAAAAATAAAATAGATCTCTGATATTTTTATCTTTATAACACTGATGTCATGACATATAAATCGAACATTAGAAAATATCGATGTTATAATATCCCGTTGAATTTTAAAAGCAATTATATTTCAAGTACAGGTCGAACCTCGCTATAACGAACTTCAAGAGACCGGAAAATTGGTTCGTATAGGTACCTGTAATAAAAATTCGTTATATCGAGATGAATTAGTTCTGTACACGATTGACATAAACGAGGCTTTGATATAGTTCGTTATAACGAGGTTCGATCTGTTCCTTGATTATTAAGGCTAGGAACTTCATGCCTGAAAAAACATGTAAATATTCGCATGTATATTCCCTAAAAATCATCAAAATATTCTTATTAATTTCGAAATATTCCCATATTTTCCTATTTTTCCTATTTTTTTTATATGTGCAGCGGTCTCAAGATGCTGCTTCACTTGAGATCGTTTCTTTTGTTGCATAGTAGACACAAGAGGACTTGATTGTCAGTCGTAAACAAGTCGTTTCCAAATTCTTTAACGTACCTTTGGCATTTGTAAACTGTAATATCTTTTTCTTTAGGCATTGTGATCGATGGATAAATTTCAATCAGTTATAACTTTTCTCTTTAAAATTTTTTTTTTGAAAAAGTTTATAACTATGCTAAAACCCTTTTAATATACTCTAACATATCAAATATTATTCTATATGCTTTTTCAAAATTTCTTATTTTGCCTCTAAATGATCTAATTCATCCACATTTCTTGTTTATTTACAAAAATTCAAGTGAAAAATAAAATGTTTTGACATAAAGTTTCTAGCCTTATTCATTATTATCGTTACGTCATTAATGTATTTACATGAGTCATAATTTAAATGTACATACAACTTTGATAACTCCATATTTTCTTCATTTCTAAGTACCCGCTCTTCTATTGTATTTTAAAAGCGCTTCGAGAACTTATTGATTCATCAAATCCGTCACTAGGCGCCGCCACATTCGGCTCGTGCTTCTCTTATTAAAATTTCGATTGCATTTTTCATCTTTTGCAAAAATAGTCTCATTATGAACGGTTGAATAACAAACTCTAAAAATCTTGTGTTTAACTAGATCCAACACAGCACTTAAATCTACACATGTGTTAGTATTTTGTCAATCCAAATCCAAATCGTATATCGAAGTAAATTTGTTGGCTTATCAAATTTCATCAACTAAAAAAATGCAGCAAAACAACAACAACCAACTCAAGAAGGTAAAAACAACCCAATCAAACTCCCAAACCATATCTATAACAAAATAAAAAAAAATTTTAAATCATTTCCAGCACTGAACCGTCATCATAACGCCAAGAAATGCCGAGAAAAATACAAGTCAAGACATTGCAGATCTCCTGCATGATAACTATCGCAAAAAACTTCAAAATTCTCAAATACCAACTCACACTTCTACCATCAATCCTCATCGACGACTTCTACGAACGAAGATCACAACTTGCCAAGGATTTGGGCCAAGATTTTTATTGGAACTCGCTTCCAACAACATTCATCACTAACACTGCAAGTACCCTCGACAATTTGCAAGAATTCAACATGGAATTTGTCGAACTTTTCACCACAATCGGCAACATGAGTAAACATCTGACTGAACTAAGCTTCGAGAATTTAGTGATCGACGGAGAGTGCATCGAAGAATTTCTCTTCGAATGTTTAAACACTCTTTTTAAACAAATACCAAAAATACAAAGCATCAATTTCGTCGACTGCGAGTATTTTACCGACCATTTACTTTCGGTTATCGCAGACAACTGTTTACATCTTAAAAAACTCGACTTGACCGGCTGCGAGAACATCACCAACGACGGGATAAAGACACTGTGCAACTCTCATTGCAAATCAATTGAGATTTTAAATATAAGACAAACTTCAGTTACGCACAAAGGCTGCCATCGAGCGTTGAAAAACTTACCAAAACTTCGAGAATTTCGTCACAATTGCTGGACCCAATTGTTTCAAGAATTAGAAGGATTAAGTTACCCCCTAGAAAAGACCCCCAACTTCAGTTTTAGCCCTGAGTGTGACTTGAAGCCTTTCCCAAACGCAAAGACGGTGCTCATTTTGCCGATGGACGATGAAGATGAATTGCTTTTTGGCGACATACTTCCGGCGTTGAGAAATGTTGCCAATACAATGACCACTTTAAAGCTTTTTGACATTTCTGATGTTGATCTTGGAGTTCTTGATGGACTTTTACTGGCGTTGGAGAACCTGAAGTTGACTTATTGTTCAGTACTTAATACTGTGGCTAAAGAAAGGGTGAATCCTTTTGCAAACTTGAAGGTGTTAAAGGTGTACAAATGTGAGATTTCTGAAGATATGTTGTTGATGTTGATGCAGAATTCCAGTTGTTTGAGCAAGATTCGTGTGAGAAATTGTCAGAAGTTTTCAGATGACTTGATTAGGAGGGTTCTTAGAGTGAATCCACTGCAGTCTTTGAGTTTGTTTGATGTCACTTATTGTAATGATCTGAGTTTGAGCTCAGTGATGTGTCTTTTGGAGATGGAAAATAAGTTGACATTTTTGTATATTTTGATTTGCAGTAAATTTAATGCAGAGGCAAAGAATGTGTTGAATAGTTATGTGAGGGACAATAATTTGGATGTTCAAGTGGATTTTATTGGGTACCGGTAAATGAACTTAATACTGGTTTTAATTTGTTTTGTGTTTTTATTTTTTTTCATTTTGTCTCCACACAAATTTTACTTACCAGTACATGCTGATGCAATATTTTATCATTAAGAGAAAAGAAAATTGCAGTTCTAAAATCATTAAACGTCTGGAAAAACAAAGCAGAACTTGCTTGAAATAAATTACGTAAGAAAACCAGATTTCTGATTATTGAAGAGGTTAAGTTAATGTAATTTTAAGGCGATTTTAATTAGGAGAAGCTGGTCAGTTTCACATAGTATTGAATTAATAGCATCGTTAGCGCCACCTTTGTAAAATCGTAAAATTTATCTCCAGGATTCAGATCATTTATATCGCTTTCTTTTTACAACAGATGGCGCGATTGTAATTTGCATATTGCGCCAAGTATTGACTAACACTGGAACTTAGTTTGAATGTCTTCTACTTTTCCAGGCAAATGGTGCGAAATGAGATGTCAACAACTTGCATCTGTAAGTGATTTAATACACTCAGTTACAAAATAACTAATTCATCATATCCCCAACAATTTATTGCAGATTCACGAAAGCTTTCAATAACAACAGAGAAAATAGAACGAAACGACGTACGGTATACGAGTCAAATCACGTGAAATCACCATCAAGATTAAGCACAAACGACGTTTATTAATCTTTACGAAACAAATGCAACACCAAATGACACCAAGTTACAAATAAATCAACAATGTTACTGCCAACAGCATAACAGGTAAGTAAAATTCAATTGTATTTGATCCACCATCAATTGTAGAAGCATAACAAGCATCATGTTCTGAAATAATTATTTCATATTACGGTACATTTTACCATCACAAAACTTTATAATATTAATTTACCTCTGACTGTAATAACTGCAGAAATATGTTTCTCAATCGCACCATGAAGTATATTTCTCGCTTGACATTGCACGTGAATATGTTGATTAGGATGAAGGAATTTCACATTAGCTGAAATAGTTTCTCCCTTAATTTCCGTATTAGATGTAAATTCACTCCCTTCATCTGTCATATCTGCATATCCATTGGGATCAATTAGTCCCCAACTCAGATAAACAGATGGTGTTGCAGCTATATCCACGCACTTCAGTGTAAATTCGCCATCTTTGATATGTTTCACTTTTAGAATAATCCTGTTGTCATTCACCATTGTTTTGTTGCCTTTATATTGCCAAAACATTCTGAGTTTTGGAGGCTTGACTGTAAAAAATAAAATTAATAATACAAGAAATTATTATTATTAATATTATTTTAACCTACTTTTAAATGGCAATGTTCTGACCAATGGTTCATTAGGGAAATCATAAATTTGATAAGTGTCACCAATAACTAAAATTTTCAAAAATTATCAAAAATAATCATAGAAAATTTAATTTATCTCTTACCATAAGCACCACCAATGAAAATTTCCTTATAAATTGTATTTGTTTGTATCTCCACACAATAATTCACCAATACTGGCTCCACCTTTGATGTAACTTCTACTGAACTTTCAAATCTACTCTGCTTACTTGACATTTCAGTTAATGAAGCTTCATTTCCCCTTGGTCTTCCATCAACGAACCATCGAACTCTAGTCGTGGTTCCAACGACACCGGTTAAAGACACTTTCCTGCTAATAGGGGAACTTCCCATGCTGACTGTTACTGAAACACTATATGGTGACTTATAGAATGTGGCTTCACCTTCTAGAAATAGTTGCACCAATAAAAGTTTAGTTTAAACTGAGTTTATCCAAGAATAGATAATAAGAAGAATGTAGAATACTATTTATCTTAATCCAGACATTTCTTTCCCTAAACTGCCTTATTATAATCCGCTAACGTCTGGTGACAATTGAATGCATAAATGAGATTTTGGTGTAAATATTGCCAAAATCAGTGATGTTACAATATCTGTGTGACATCATCGATTTAATGAATCTTTAAGCAAACTCTTCTAGAAATTTTTCTTATTTACTTCTTTATTTTTTTAAGTCAACTTATTTCTTCAACCTTGGTGAAAATACATGTAATGTATATTTTCTACCATCAAAACATTTGAAAGTAAAATTACAACATAAGTGAAAACTGTTGAAACCATATTCCCAGCATTTTCAGAATCTGGCACAAGATTGAAAACTAGAAATGGCAGCATTGAAATAATTATGATTGTACCATACATTCTTCTTATTATCTATTTTATAAGTATATTATTAAATATTCTTACTTCTTGTAAGGATTCTGTATGGGAGAGACATAAGGGTATCTGTGTAACCAATTTTAGGTACACAGTTGTAGAAAGTGGTATCTTCACCAACTGATGGTTTTAATATGTGAAGATCACAATCTCCCATATTTGGATCTCCATTAGTTTCATACACTCCATGTTCCATTGTTAATGGAGTTCCTTTTTTCAGCCAGTTGCAATACATTACTGATCTGTTTACTTGGCATGGAAGTATAACTGGTGTGTTTGAGTTTACATATTCGTAATCTAGGATGATCTGCTTGAAGTAGTCACAATCTGAAAATATTAGTGTTAAAGATATTTATGTGTTGATAAAGTAGAAACTTACTTGAAATGTGCAAGATGGTGTATAATATAAAAATACTAGCAGATGGCATATTTGGTGTTTCACTTTGAAGTTTTGGTAAATCTGTGCTTACCGGATGTTGAAGATGAATGAAAAGGAAGTTGAAGTATGTGATTACAATAAAGTTGTAGTACATCAGCATTTTTTTGTGTAAAAAAATGAATAGAATGCCTAAACTAAAAATGTATAGAACGCTATGTATAGAATGCAGTTATAGCATTCTATACATTTTTTTAGAACATGTGATATTTATTCACTTCCTGTGGTAGTTGATAGCAATCAATTCAGATTTGATGATATTTGATGTAATTTTTTTATGATTAATCTTTTGATTTCCCATAGTGAAACAAAAAAACAAACAAACAATATCTTTGTATAAAGAAAACATTTAATATTGAAAAAACTTTTAATTGACATGTAAACAAATTACATATTGCAACATTAAAAAAAGTATGTGACTCATAAAACCAGATAAAACAGGTAAAGAATCACTTTTAGCACTTTTAGCACTTTTTGATTTTGTTGTTTCACAAGTTGGTGGAACATCTGTAACAAAGCATAAACTTACATCTGAAACTTTGTGAAAAACTACAACAACTTACATTCAAGTGAAATATGAATTTGTGCCACTTGATGATACTTCTTTGGTGCCAAAATATTAAAGGCATGGCAGGCAACCATAATCCTACTGTTTGGATTTTTGAAAATTGCATGAAGAGTTATCATTTCACTCTCCTCAAAAGCTTGTTCTGTTCTATTGAACTCGATCATGTCAGACGCTGCATCGACATCTGTTGTGATCACTTGCCAACTCAGAACACTGCTGGGAAAAGCATTTGCTTCTCCACATGTGAAGTGTATTTCATGCAGTGTTGGGTAGCTTACTTGGAAACGTAAAAATAGATCAGACACTTGTTCGCCGTCAACAATGAGAAAAGGCTGAGGAGGAGTCACTAAAATAAAAAAATTATTTATTTTGTATGATGTCATTTTAAAATGCAATAGTTAACGAGGGGTCGGACAAACTCGAAAATCGTGTCGACTGGGCAAAAAAAAATCTCTAAAATATTTTCTAAATCTATGCAAATTTCTAAAATTAAAAAAAAAAAATATCTTGAAAAATCTTGACAAATCTTTAAAAAAATCTTTACAAATTTTCACAAATCCCACAAATCTCGTTGATGACATTTGAGTTTGTCCGACTCCCCAGTTGTTAAATACCTGGGAATCGATCTGGGAGAACATTTTCTTTCGCGAGTCTGTAGTCGATATCGTAGTTTTTCGACGTAACTTAAGAAATCATTCGTGAATTTTTGTTATTAATTAATTAATTGATTAATTTTACCATAAATTGTGAAGATTTTATATTCTTTGAATTCTGATCTGTATTCAACGCAACATCTGACAATCTTGAATTCTCCTTTTCCTAATTTACTGACATCGAAAGTGGTCGATGCGAAAACTCTTGTCGAGTCGACTTTTAGTAGATCTATTTTCTCGTCGTATAGAAATGGAACCGTTTTGTTGTCGACGAACCACCGAATGCGTGTTTCGTACATAGTTAGGATCTCTAGATGAACGGTTGCCTGTTGTTGGGGTTTTTGTTCCATGTACATAAATTGGAAGCTGGAAAAGTCATCGAAATATGTTGTTCTAGGTACATCTAAAAAATAATAATTTCGATTAAAGAAAGAGAACTTTAATGTCACATGCTGATGATGATGATGAAGTGGGTTTAATGTTGCCACCGGTTACTTTGACCATATGCAATAAAACATTAACAGTACACAATTTATAAAGTGATACAATTGTAAAGTATTACATAACCTGATGCAATGCACAATCTATAGATGCTGGAAATTCATATTGTAATGTTAAATCTCTTACACACAATTCTTAATTGCAGACTAAATTATTCCAATGGAATCTAGGGATTACCAAGAAAACAAAAATTTAATAAAAGCCAACTTAGCCAAGAGTGGCTAATCAAAAAAATCAGAAAAATCAGAAAAAAAAACTGAAAAATGAAGAATTGTGAAAGAAGAACAAAAGATAACCAGCAAACCCAAATATAAAAGTTATATTTTTTACGTTTGAACTATAAAATGTAAATTCTTGAAAAATTCGAATTTTAATTTGAATTCCAATTTTTATTGTTTTTAAAATTTGAATACTAATGTAAGCTAATTTAAATTCCAATACGAATATTTTTTCAATTCTGATCCCAATAAAACTCAAATTGCCATCCATGGTTGAAAGAACTATTGCTACTTACCAACATGGTATCGAACGAGATCGTTATTGCTAGTATAGCAACTAGTGTTAGAAAGTTATTCACCTCTATTTTTGGAATTTTACTTGTTAGTAATAGCGATTAGCAATACGTTAGTGCACTAGTATTTTTTGGTAGTGTTCTTAACATTTTTGGTTCCACCACAAACAAACCCACTTGCAGTGTACTAACAAAGCCACGAAAAAGCTAGGGCTTACAAGTTTACTAGCTGATACCAAACTCTTACCTATTCCATAAATAACAATCTCCGCTGATTCTTCGCTTGTCCCATCCAACTTCTCAACTTTGCACTTCCATTTCGTAGAATCAACCCCCAAAAGCGGTCTTCTGATGGCAATATCACACAACCCTTGACTCTCATTAAAAATAAACCTCACGTGCCATTCGTTCTTCCATCTCACAATCCACCCATCTTTATACCAAACACATTTCTTAATCGGTACGGAGTACCGGCAATTCAAGGGTATCTCGATCTGATTCTGGAACTCAACATCTATCGGAGTTTCGAGGAATCCGGTATATTGTCCAAGATCGCGTGTCTTTACTGTTGGAAAAGAATGTTAATTAGAATTAAAGTCCCCTCACTTGCCACCTGTTTCTCAATGAACCTGTTACCATTTCCGGTAGACGAGGAAAGGGATGTCCAGTGAATTAGGAGCTGAGCAAGAATGAGTAGTCGCACCTGAGTAGACGCCATCGTATGAGGTGATACGGCACAGTGAGGCCGGCATCCTTTTCCTCGCTATATCATGTCAGAGAACAAATAATTTCCTTTTCCGCCGAAATTTTTTTTTCGTCAATAGAATTTTTTTTTATTTCTCGAAATAAATATTTACAACATTGGTATATAGAATAAATAACTTTTTTGTAAGTGAATTATGGGAATTGATCATTTCATTTTTATTTTTTTTAAATTTTGAAATGAAATTTTTTGGTTAAGATTAAGTTTAGGTTATGAAAATATAATAATAATTTAATTAGAAAAAAAGACTAAGGGAAAAATTTACAATAAAATATAAAAATTTACAATAAAATATAAAATTTTACACTGAGGTTTGTAACAGCACCTTTAATGTACATTACGGTAAATTAAAAAAAATGGCGTTTTAAAAATTCAAATTCCCACTTTGTGTAAATTTACATACAAAAAAAAACAGTGATATTTAATATTTGGCAATTTCATGACTCATTACTTAAGTAATATAAAGCAAAGCACAATGGCCGCAGAGGTCATCACGTAACGTGTGATGTGTAACGTGTTTGCGGTTGAGCTGTTGTTAATGTGCATCACAGGTGAGGGAATCACAGGTCGTCTGGTGGACGATGTAAGAGAAACTGCGTTCGGAACGGGCCACAGACGCGGTGGAGAGGGGATCGAGGGTTTCTGATTAGGATCTCGATCTGTAGGAAGATGACACAAAAGTCCATTAACAAAGTAGAGCCAACGTTCTCATCAAGGGCGTCATGCTTCGAGGGACGCAAGTGAAGGATAAATACTCCACACAGCACTGCACAAACCCCATTTTTAATCGTTCATGAATAATTCATGTTTTTTTTTTTTTTTATTTAAATTTTAATACGTGAAATTTATAATCAAGTTTTTTAGATTATAGTTACAAGTATTTTTGAGATTGGGTGTGATTGAGTCAGACTTCTGGGATTCACTCTGTCTTAAGAGTCTAAATATAATGTTGAAGTAAATGTTTTAGGGTGTCAACTGTTAAATTTGAGTCATTTCCTACGGTATTATGAAGTGAGTAATGTTTAGTCATTTATGTTAAAATAGATGTCTAAATTGGTGGTTGGTGCAGTGAAATCGAAGTTGGGTGTTTATGTGATTTTTATTAGGTTTATTTTTAATATAATTGAATGGGAGATATGATTTTTTAAGTCATGTTTGATGCAAAAATATGCATTATTGTTCAATAATGCAAAAGTGGCATTTAAATTGACTTTTGAACATTGTTGCATCAACGAAGTGTATGACAAATGATGTATCTACGATAATGACATTAGGCTTATTTTCAATGCAACAATGAGTGGGGAATTTAAAGCAATTTTTATTTATTGTTTAAAAAAATTTCATTGGTTACCAATAATAGATAAATTATCACATTTTAATATGAAATTTGAACATTAATGCAACATTCAAGTGTAACAATTAGCTTATTTAGTAACAATGAATGGGCAATTTACAGCAATTTGGTTTGCCATCTGATCAAAAAAAAAGTTCATTGTTCTTCAACAACAATGACAAATTAACAAATTTAACATGCAATTTAAACATTATTGCAACAAAAAGTGTGTAACAATTAGGCTTATAGAAGGGACAGTATAAACAATTATTTTTATGAAGAAATGTACATTATTGTTCAATTCTCAAACTGGCATTTAAACTTACTTCTGAACATTGTTGCAACAACGCACCAAAATCATTAATTATTATTCTACTTTAACTTAATCTTTCTAAAACCTCTTTAAATGCAAATAACAGTTAAGACCACTCACTTCCCTTTCCCAACCTTGACACTACCCACACCTCAAGGCCCTCTCTCACAAACACCTCACACATATTGACAATAAATCTTAAAAACAAATAAAAGTACCCATAAACAAATACTTACACGTCCATGTGAAATTGGCCGACACAGTCGCTATGGGTTTGTTATGAACAGTAATGGCGCACTGCAGTTTGAGAAATCCCCCGTTCTCCAACACAATTCTCTTTCTCCCCATGGCAAAACCTTCCAAATTATTATCTTCCGCCCATTGATTGTCTTTGGTTTCGAGCAGCATGGAATTCTGCGCGTGAAATTGGAAAACTAATCGCTGTTGGGGGTCGATTTGACGAGCCACACATGTGACCACTGCTTCCTTTCGCGTCTCCTCTGAGTTAGCCGACACGAAAACCGTCTCGCCGTCGTGTAGAGTTCGGTTCAGGTAAATCATCGTGAGATAATTACTGGACACAGCTGTAAAAATAATAAAGTCATAAGAAAAATATTTTTTTGGGTGGTAAAAGGTGATGTGTAAATAATGGGTGTGTCTGTGTGTGAAGTTGTATTTTATATAGGCTAATCCTTGTACAACAGAAAGGAAATTCACACAAGTGTTCAAAAGTCCTATAAATGTGGTGATGTGATTCATTCTTTGAAATCAAGTTAACTGTAAATTCCAGTGAGAAAAAAAAAATACAGTAAAGAAAGGTATGAGGGGAAATGACCTTTTTCTGCTGGTTTTTAGAGTTGAAATTTTTAGGGTTATAAAAGTTATTTTTGGTGTTAAATAACTGAGTTTTTGGAATTTAGGGAGATGATAGGAATTTGACAGATGTGTGAATCAAATTTCATGAAACTTAAGAAAATTTATTTGTTTTTTGAGTAATTTTTTGAGAAATGAGAAATTGGAAAATTATATTTTAGTAAGTTATTTATAAATTTAATTTTTAGAATGATTTTTTAAAAACAAATTTACAGTTGTATGTAAATTAAAAAAAAAACAAATTTATCAGTATAATATTTCATTAAAAACAATTGCTGTTATTATTCAACTATTAATGCTAAAAATATCATTAATTTGATATTTCCAGACACAGTAATACAAAATATAAGACATTTTTAATTTTAAAATATAAAAAAAAAAAAAAATTACCAAATTTTTCCTGCTATTCAAACATTAACAAACATTTACTTTTAAATACAAAAACCTCAAATCACAAATATTTCCTGTTATTTACCACCTACCACCAAAAAAACCCACAAAAATACAAACTCACCTGACTTAGCCAAAACCAACACCAACGCAGCAACAGCCACAACATTCAACATGATCACCATATCCACCAATCCTATTCTAACTCAACAAAAACTCATTCACAAATTCCTCGCGACCAGACGCATGTCTCGACTCCCAGCTGAATGGCCACGGTCCTGATCCGTTGCTCGACCGGCGTTTGCCTCGCCGCACCTGCTCCTTAGCGTCACGTCCGGGAAATGTGGCTGCAGACCGTGTGCGGAGGAGGGTGTCGTGATTATGGACGCAGGCACGCGGGGAAAACAGAACAGATGCGCCCATGGGCCCGGAAAACTCTCCACGCTTCAGACATCCAAGGATGAAATGAGCTTCGCTGCCCAGAAGCCCCCTAATCACTCCAAGGGGCAGTTGCAGTTTTTCATGGTTTTCTGGATGATTTGTTGCCCCCTCGTGTCGGATTTGGATAATAAAGTGATATTGGTGCAATGTATAAGGTGTATCATGATGTATGAATTGGACGTGAGTCATTGGTTCATTCATATGGAGTTTGGTGTTATCCAAGGACGAATCTCATATGGTGAATTTCGAGATGGTGAAATATCTAATCATTATTTTTAATCTGGGCAATTTACCTGTCTTTTAAATATTTATTTTTCCTGTAATGACAGTTATTTTTAGTTTAGTTGTTTAATTGTGGTTTTACTGTTATGGGGATTAAAGGGGAGCTGATGATGGAAAATATGATATGTCTTTTTTGTGAATTTTGTGTCTATTATTAAAACAATATTAAATTTCAACAATAATAAATGCATGTAATAATATTCTAAGCCTAAAAATGGGAAACAATGCCATAGATCTAACTGGAGAGAAAGCAAAGAAGTATAAAATAGGTCAAAGTGGTAATCCAGGTGACTGTTCACTAACAATCAATAACGTGCAATTGGAAGAAGATCACGATATATGGTCATGTCAACCACTCGTAAGAAGCCAAATACTCGACGCAAAAACAATCCAACTGTCAATCATTGTACAATTTATTAAAAAAATAACACAAAATTCCAATAATTTTAGCCAAACCATGGGATCCAATCATAGAATACAAAGGGAAACAATTGAACCGCAAAGATGTAATTTCACCACCAACATCGGACAACTTCTATACAGTGATCATAACTTGCACCTCCCACATGGCGAATCCCGATGTCAATCACGACTGGATTTTAAATGGAAAAAGAATCAGTTCCAGCAGTCAGGGCATTTATCCTGATGTTAGAAGATTTACTACCGTCACCATATCCACCCTCGATATCATTATGCACCCTGAATCATACCCCTTAAATGTTTCCTGTTTGGCCAACCATGTAACTTATGGGGCTAATGTGACTAAGGACATCTCTGTAGCTGTCATGCGTAAGTCAAAATAAGAAATTTGTAATTTTTTTTAAATTTTTATTTCTGATAATTGTCATTTCCAGCTCAGCTATATCCAGTTTCATTTGTCTATATTTACTCTGGGTGTCCAGAGGCTGAGATAAGTGACCAAGGAGCATTTAATCTACCATTGAGTGGGAAGATCAGTTTTATTTGTGTGGCTAAAGGGTATCCGAAACCAGAGTTCCAATGGGAAGTGAAAGGAAATAGTGACAAGAAATGTGTTGGGGAATGTTGTTATTGTGGACAAGCTTGGGTTTTATAGATGTTCAGCTGTTAATAAGGGTTCGAAGAAGATGCAGTTGAAGTTGTTAAAGGTAAGTTCTAGCTTAATACAAATAAAAGGTGATGACAATGATATTGACATTTACTTTACATGAATTTGTAGAGAAACTTGAAAAAAGTTTTTTTTTTTTATTTTACAAAATGAGTACACTCTGAGTCACATGGCAGATATCAAAGAAAAACTTAAATTTGTCCCAAACTCGTATCAGAATGTCCTCGGTAACTTAAGCAATTGCGTTATTGATTCTTTGTCTCAGGTTATGTAAATCAGCTGAAAGTGGGGAAACAAAACTTTTATATTTAATGACTCCCCACAAGAAAAAGTCACGGTGTTAAATCTGGGCTTTGTGGTGACCAACTAGTAAAACTGAATTTTTTTTTTACTCAATTGCAGCATGCAAAATTCTTACTTAACATCATTACAATCATTTTGGCTTACCAGTCACGTGATGGCTGACATCATAGCTGACGGGGAAAAAAATTTTGAGTTTTTGTACAAACCCATGTAAAGTAAATGTCAATATCTACAATAGGTTTCACGTAAAACATGTTGGAACTATTAATTTCTTTTGTAATCATTCTATAAATGTTTTGTGTTTTAAATAATATTTTTTACAGTTAGTGCTGATTTGATGCCTAGGGGTTTTCCCAAACAACCAGAAAGCGCCCTCAAACGTTTTTTGGTGGAACCAATGGACACCACTAGACTTCCTGGCCATCCAGTTATTTTAAACTGCATTTTTTCAGATCCAGTAGAGGAATGTGTATGGTATGAAGATGGAGTCAAAGTTGACTTGCAATCAGAAAAATTAGAACTTCTCAGCAGACATCCAACTGATGGAGATTGCTCTCTAAGATTCAAGGACTTACAGTTGAAACATGGTGGCCAGTGGTTGTGTGAAGGCACTTTTGTTGA
>JAQFZP010000934.1:0-24890 GCA_034695745.1 Geophilus truncorum | reverse complement strand
GGGACTCGGAAAAAGTGGCCGGATTTGAGAGGTGGCCGGTCACGAGGGAGTTTTTAGCGTAGGGGGACATTGAAAGGAGCCGAAACTTTTGGCCGGAATTGAGAGGTGGCCGGATTTCGCTATGTCCGGATTTGAGGGGGTTGACTATTATAAATAATCCAATATAATAATACCTGAGTCATAGCAGTTGCATGATCTCCAACACCGGGCAGAGGTTTCTCTTCTCCAATTTGAATGTCCATGTAAACCAACTTGTGACTGAATGTTGAGAATTCGTTGCTAAAGCAAACGGTGTAAATCCCAGGATGGTCGACAGTCCACGTAAAGCTATCGTACTGCTTTTTGATATCTTTATATAGAATTTGACCGTTTGGAGCTTCGAGCGACATGTCCACATCGTAATTCCCGCCGGTCACCACCTTTTAAAACCGTAAGAAATTTTATTATTAATTTTTTTTTATAAAATTATCTTCGACTTACTTGAAATTCTATCGTGCATTTGATGTTTCTTTCATTTATTTCTTCGTGAAAACATTGTTTGGCGTTATCCGGTAACTCGAATGTTAATTCGACGGCACGAACTAGGCTTAAGTTGCTGATTACTAATGATAATAAATAAAATACACACCAATGTATTTTCATGGTAAACATCAGTCTCTAAGTGTCACATCAAAACAATTAAGCGATATGGAAGCCTGGTTTATGCATATACGATACGTTGGTTAAGGCTCAATGAAATGTAGACGAAAACAACGTGGCAAAATGCTACTGCTTCGTGTGATGTATAAACCTGAACGTTAGTGTTGTACTGAAGCGCCCTCTGTGTGTGGTTTATGAACTTGAATGTGGGAGTAATGAAATGGAGAGAAATGCCATAGAAATTATTGTAGAAGTTTAGAAATACTACCTATCGCTTAATCTTGATATCAGAAATAATTAATTATCTTTTAAAAATAAATAAATAAATAAATGTTGAACAATTAATAAATTTCGTCTTCCGTATGAACCGGTCGGAAAAATAGATGTACGGCGATGAGTATTTATTACCTGTGACACGTGCAAAGCAGAGCAGTGAAGTGAAATGTTATTTATTTTATTTGATCACAGTATAAATTACACACGTGATTATTAATTCAAATTACTTTTTATTTTTTATTTTATATTTTTAATTTTTTTTAATTTTTTAATACCTATAATAAATCACTTTTTCTGTCATATTTTACTGTCAATGATTTATATCAAAATTCAACTTCACTGATAAACTCTTTGAACTTAAAAGCAACCCGATAACCGGCTTCCCCACATATCAATACACCCATTATAACATCCATTACACTCACTCGAGCTTCCTGAGAAAAAAATAAAAAATAAAAATATTCATTTGTGAAATTCTGTTCCTGTTTATGAATAATCAATTAATTGCAGCTACCAAAGCACCTGGTTCTGTACCCACTTTTACAATTTATTTATATTAATATTAATATTAATAAAAATTTATATTTGGGAGTGAAACACCTGCTGTTGGACATCGGTGTACCAGGAATAAGATCCAGATTCCCTCTTCTTTTAATTAATAAGATTCAAATTAGGTTATCATTACCAACTGTCAATCTTCCTTAATTTAGACAGCATTTTAAGCTGCCGGTATAATTAATTTGTCAGTCGGCGAAGATTCGAGCATAATTTTTTTTTTTATGAAAAAAATGCTTCGATGTTTACCAGTTCGAGGCAGATTGTTCGCACTACTTCCTTCTTATTAATTGACAGCTCATTTAATATTCATAACATGGAGACAGGTATTTTTCTGTTATATTTCAAACTCCATGTAAAAAAATAAAAATGCAGCAGAAAATCGAAACAATCATTCAACTTCCACCCATTTTGCATCTAATATCTAAATTTCTATTTTACACAACACCCAAGTTAAAATCGAATCGAATCGTTTATTTACAAAATTAGTAAATTACACGCGGTAAATTCAATTTACCGTCGGTCAGTTTAATTTGATGGTGCAACTGGAGCGCGAACTTGACTTTGAGCCTTTTGTGAAAACGGCGTCTGGTGGTGAACACATTTGTGATGATTGGCTTCCGTAATGACTATGATCAGTTTGTGAGTCTTGCCACAATAATTGCTTTAATGAGAATGAAAATGCCATCATTTATCCTCCTCCTTAGCCTTTCGGTGGCTCGTCTGTTGGCTGTTGTTCATCTCTGCTATGATAGTCGATAATCACATGGCAGATGTTGCACATGCCTTTCAACTTGCTGGAACATCAACTGTGAGTATATCAGTACTGTTTATATAAATAACTTCACTTAACTAGACATAACTCTTAACTACATTTGTCAAAATTTAAAAAAAATAAAGTGAAGGAAATTAGAATGATAATTTTGCGTGGGTTTGTTGATAATAGAGACTGATTTAAAGCTGTGTAAGAAGATTACGCGTTCATCACACTTTAATACAGAGGGTGATGTTTGAATGATGGTGGGTTGGTAAAGAGTATTTGTAGGGACTACGACATAGACGGGTGAGATCGCAGCAGATGTCATCCATCATAGCTGTAGCAATTTGTGTTCAATTCAGAGTTCAATCCTCTTGAAACGGAGCGCACAAACCACACCGAGCAAATTATCCGCTCGAATGAGAACCATTGCACGCGAGAAGATACAGTTTGGGTTTTGATTGGCGAGTTGCAGTAAATGTAAGCCATTCACGAGGGAGGATTGTGAGCAGATGCTGCGTTTGATTGGGCAGTTTTACATTTAACCGCTGTGTGAAGGTGAAATAAACGAGGCTTTGTTGACACGCTTTTACGATTTTATTAAAAACTGCATTTTTTTTTTGTGCAAAATATACAAAATGGCATTAAGTTGAGCTTTGACATAAATATTAATTTTATTTATATATTATTTTAAATGATTTTTTTTATTATTAATTTGTGCTTATTTACAATAAATACTAGTGATTTCGGTTAAATAAGGCAGCGTTTGATTACAAACTTTTTGTAATTTATTAAAACGTCTGTGAAGTTGTGACTGTAACTGGAGGTGCATTTGGACTAGGAAACAAATTCGATGTGTTTATGGGTTTGTAATAACACAAACCACACAAGTTACTGTAAGTGGCCGGCGAACAAAATGGATTTAAGGATGATGTCATCGCTAGGCACCTTAAGACAAACAAGAAAAATCATGAATACAAATATTTAATTTCACTCCTTTTTAAAAAAAAAAACACATTAAAATGGAAAGAATTCATAGAATAAAATCCTTTTAAGCGCACAATTTGCATAATTGAAGCGACTGTAAATGATAGGGGGGTCTACTGGGAAATGAGAAATTTATATACTAGATAATTAAGTCGACAAAAAAAATAATAAAAAAATGTTAAATAATAAACATAAGCTCAAATGCATGAATTAATCATAAACGCAATGCTTTTAGATGTCGTATATATACAGTATATCGAGTGCATTGCAGGAAAGCTGCATTTCTTATTTCCTGCAGGTAATAGACTGCGTTAATATTAATAGCGTAATAACGATCCGAATTGCCTGTTGCTATACATTCATCTTGTTTGTTTTCAACACAAACGTAACAACTCACTCACATTACTAAAGAATATTAATTTAAATTAAAATTGATCAAAGTCGCAAATTAACTAACGCCTTTTTCCACGTCGTGTTTTTACACGAAAATGTAAACATCTAAACAAACAGTAACAGGTTAAATATTTGTTTGACTTAGATAATACTAAGTATTTAATTCCTTCCCCTAATTTTGTGGGGAGTATATCTAATGATGCGAGTTTTTCGAGCTTAAATCCGGGAGTCGGCCGGACACGTGTCATAACGCATTTGTTTGTCCACAGTTCAACCCCGTTAATCAGGGAACAAAAGGTAGCAATCGACACTCACCAACCCTTAAATTACGTTTACAAATAACGTTTAAATGATCTACGTGCGTTACAAGTTAAATTAAACAAATTTTGTTGTGTCATGAGTCATGAAACAGCGTTTTGTTAATTAAACGATGACAAATGAATCGTCATTGCAAGTAAGTGATTGTTCATAAACATCTGCTTTTGATACATTTTGAAGTTTTAGTGTAACATTAGAAAAAAATTATAATTTTACCTGTAATGTTGATCTAGTTGAGCTTTTTCAATTCTCTTATCTTTGGCGCGTCGGTTTTGGAACCATATTTTCACCTGAGTTTCCGTTAACTGAAGTCGTTCGGCCAGTTCGTATCTCCTCGCTCGGCTGATGTATTCATTTCTTTGAAACTCCAACTCCAAACGTAATGTCTGGTCGCTGGTGAAGGTGGTTCTTTGCCGACGCTGTCTGTGCTCCTTCCTCCGTCTTCTCGACACTGAAATTAGAAAGAAGGCACATTTACAAGACACGGTTTGATTTTTGTCATTGCTGACCACACACGCAGTTGTGGGAGGAAGCACAACCACAAATTACTGTCTTTCTGTTTCGGCACCGTCCATTAAAACTGGTTCTTCTCTGCTTGCGTACCCCAGAAGCAGAAAAAAAAAGTTAATTCTAAAGCAAGTTTTGCAATGTTATTTATAAATTTATTGCTTTTAGGACTTGGAAATTGCAGGGTCTGGCAATTTAATGAACAAACATTCACCAGAGACAGATATATGTGTGTGTGTGGATGTATAGGAGAAATGGGGGAAAAATGGAATATTTACGTACGAAAAGCGGGTAATCCTGCGGGCAGAAAAGGCAACTCGGAGTGCAGCAGCGAAGCTGTCGGATGAGCGATGAGAGACGAAAAGGCCGGAATGTTTAGATGAAAAGGAGGCGGTGGAGGGGAACTTGGACATCCAGGTGGACGAGGAATGGCGAAGGCAGAAGGGCGGACAAGTTGCGGCACGGCCGGGGGCGATTGACTGACCGGGCGGGGAGTGGCTTCCTCCTCGTCGGGGTCCGGATCGAGGGATCGCGGGCGAGAGTTGCTCATCTTTTGCGCGTGGTGTGGATGCCAAAGGCCGGATGTAAATTGCAATTAAGCAACGCGTCGTTGACTGATCGCAGCACCCGTTTCATTGGTCACACTCGTGACCCGCGTCTCACCCTTCAATCATCTTCGTTCGTACCCAACATCGATTTTTGGCTGCAAACTCTCTTTTCTCATTGGACGCGCTTTTAATTGCTTTCTCCTCCCTCGCATTACACTTATAATGTTGCTACTGTGTTATTTTTACCTATTTATAATGATTTAATGAAGTAATTATATTATTTATTTTTATTTATTTATTATTTTTTTATTTCTGAAATTTCATGTATTAAATGCAAATTATTTTTTTTTTAAGAAAATTAAATTTTCTAAATAATTTTATTTTATTTTTATCGTTTTTTATTGGCAGTTGAAAGATGAGCCAAAATTGGCAGGAAAAATGGTATAAACAGGAAGAAGAGTTCTTCGTGCTCATCCCGCGTCGCGACCACCTGTTTGTGCTTTGATTACTTTGTATTTTTAGTTTACACTAATTCTCGTAAACAAGCGTAAATTGGTGGCGACCGTCCCTCGTTTCCGCTTCCGAGATTTTTCTATGGTATAGGAAGCACGCAAATTATTTACGCAGATTAGACGCACGTGCAAAGTGTGGGATGAGGTGTCACTTCGCTGCATTCACTCTCTTCCCAAAAAAAATCATTATTCATCGGCCGACATCTGGTAATGGCCTCACGAACTTAATTTCACCTTATCCAGGTGCGAAACAGGTAAAAATTCTCACTAAAAAAAAAAAAAAAGGAAATAAAAAATCAAAATCAAAAATAGCCTTAAAAGCAGCCATTAATTTCGTCTTCTCACTTCATGCAGTAATAATGATAATTCATGACGTCACTTGTAATCGGAATTAGAGCAGATCTTCGATGCGATGAGCTGATGACACCCGAAACAACCGCGTGACGGAAAGAAAACAACAACTAACTGTAAGTACCTTATTATTTGTTGCTTACAACATCTTAACTATAATTAACAACTAAATACGTAGATTAAGTGAAGTGCTGTGAGTAAATAATTGGTTAACAGTTGGTTGGAGAAGTATGAGAAAGTACAGGTGTGATTATTAACAGGGTGCACGGGTTTCCTAATAATGTCTACTCACAACTCACCTTGTCTCTTCTAATCACGATTTCTATTCACTGACCATTAATCCCCCCTGTAATCGATTGCACTCATGTAACCTTTTTATAATAACATCAAAGTAGCTTTATTCATTCATCAAAAAGTTACAGATATAAAAAAAATAAAAAAAAATTTTACTTTTTCAATCCAAAATGCATCAATTTTCTCATCAGACCTGGTCCTTCCCACTTTCCCCTATGAAATAAAATTAAAATAAGTTTGATATGATTTTTCCCGGATATATAAATACTTGAGCATTCTTCGCCAGTACAAAGCAGGCATTAAGTCGGTTTTAAGCGCGTACATCGACCATCTTTCCTTCCCTTGATTCACAGGGAAAGTTTCCAATGGTTGTAAATTGTAGTCGAATTCAGCCAAAATGCAACGTCCGAATCGTGTAGTCAGTGGACACGAAGTGTAACCATCATACTGCACAAAATACGTGTTAAAATAAAATACGGTATACAGTGGAACCCCGATATAGCGTCATTTTTCAGTCAGGTCCGATGAATGACGTTATATCGGGGTTCCACTATATTAAAAAATAATTTATTAACAACTAACTTTAGCTGCAAGAGGTTTTCCTTCCATGTAAAGACTCAGATTTTGTCGTAAGATTCCAGACTCAGCCGCTGAAATTTAAATAAATTAAATTGAAAAAAGTGATGGTTTTTCAATACGAACCAATAGCAGCTGCGGTTTTAGAAGTGGGTAAATTAGTGCAATCGCCAATGCCAAAAACGTTGGGATAAACAACGTGCTGTAACGTTTCTTTATTCACGTTAAGAAATCCAGAGTTATCCGCAAAGTCACTGTTCTTCAACACGTCAGGAGCACTCATGGGAGGAGTTATGTGTAAAAGGTCGTACTGTGAAGTTTTTATATGAATGAAATTGAGTATTTTAACGTTGAGAAATTTCCCTTACGTCAAACACTTGCTTCTCCCCACTACTTATTATCTCAAACACCGCTTGTTTGGCTTTAGGTCGAACTTCTATGAGGTTTCGATTGTAGTTCACGGTGATATTTCGGTTTTTGATAATCTTCGTCAGCTCCATGGCGTATTTTTTCACTCCAAAAATAACGTCTAGTGATGTGTTGTAGATCACATTGGTGTTGTTCTTTATTCCAGACTGTGCAGTATTGTAAATCAATGTAAAATTTTGAATTTTTTAAAAATGTAATTATACGTTTCGGAAGTAGTCTTCGGCAAGATACATTATCTTTTGCGGCGCACCGGCGCATTTAACCGGTGTATTTGGGTACGTGAATATGGCATTTCCACCTTTGAAGTTTTTGATCGCTTCGAAGGTATTCTTCACCGTGCCTGAAGAGTAATTGGAACACACACCTGGCGTTTTAAACGCTTCCGGTAAACCCTTGATCTTAACAAACACAAAAAATACAAAAATAATAAAAAATATAAAAATAAAAATAAAATTTTACTTTATGGAAATCCAATTGAAGTCCCATTGCCACAATCAAATAATCATAACATATCTAGAAAAAAAATTATTATTATTATTATTATTATTTTTTTAAAGTAGAGTGGAACCCCGATGTGACGAACTCTCTTGTAGTGTAAACCCCTTTTATAACGTCATTTTTATTTTTTCCCAGCGTAGCATTGGCTATTTAAAACCGTGAAGCCGATGTAGCGTCATTCATCGGACCGGCTGAAAAATAACGCTACATCGGGGTTCCACTGTAATAAAAAAAATTATTCATTTGTACTTCCTCTCCCGTTGCAGTAACAAGTCTATTTTTCTCAGGAATGAACTTGACAACTTTGTCCTTGATCCAAACTGCATTTTTAGGCAACACAGAACTCATAGGTCTCCCTGACTCCTCAAAGGTCTTCACCCCACCTCCAACAAGAGTCCACATTGGCTGATAATAGTGCATCTACACCAACAATTTTAATATAAAACACACAAACTTAAACCTATTTAAATACACAACTCACATCTGATGGCTCGATCACAGCCAATTTCCTGGGTCCCATTTTATTGGCAAACTTTGCTGCCATTGTGCAGCCACCTGTACCACCCCCTACAATCACCAGTTTATATCCCTTTTTACCCTTTAGTTGGAATGTTGTTGATATTTTGCGTATTCCAACTTTGTTGTTGTTGTAGAAACAAATTCTCATAATTTGTGTTGACATTTTCGAGTTGTTGGTAGACTTTTTAAAAAGAATTTTCCTCAGTATTTTTGAAAATATTAAAGTGGTGAGAGTTTAGGGTGTAAAATGTGGCTAAATTCGCTGGTGTTCTACTTCCATGTTCTAGGCTTACCCATTTAAAAAGTTATGCAACAAATACTTGTTGCACTATTCACTCACCAGATTGAGTTTAAGTTAAGTGATTGTTTGTTTGATTAATTAATGGCGGATTGTAAGGTTTGTGATTGTGAGATGAGTCGAGTTCCAGAATATGAAACGAAATTATTTTTACTCGCCGTATTAACTGTAAAATATAAAATTGCGATGCCAAGGGGTATTGTTATATTAATAGCTATGTTTTAATCAAGCAACATTGACATTTTTGTTAATTTGAAAAAAAAATTGAAGGAGGAAAAAAGAGGCAAGGTATTTTTTACACTCACAAAATAAATTAACAAACATTCAAATACAAATACAAAAATGTAAATTGGCATTTTATTTTATTTAATTAAAAAAAATTTAATTACTGAGACTAACTTGTAAGAAAAGTTGCCCAATTTTATTCAGACTACAATACACAAACTAATTCTAGAAATCCGTTACAGTGCACGATAACGTCTCGTCTGTCACATTTCTGGCCCCTTACACTGGTTATGTGCCTCGTTTAAGCGCTTGGACTCGTTTCTTGCGAGCTTATGTGAATTACGCTGAAGTGAAGTTGGTGAAGTACTTTGTGTCAGCTGAGAACGTTTAATGTACAAAGTCAAAAGTTTCAACTAAAATAAAAAATTCTTTGTGAGATTTTCTGGAATCAAAAACAAAAAAGAGAAAATGATTTATCTTACTTTGCATCCGTCAAGCTCAGCTAAGTAGGGATTGAGTGCTTCGCCAACTGCTGTATGGGCAGCAACCATACAAAAGACTGCTGTCTTACGCACACTGCTTTCTTGATTATCATATGCCTGAAAGATAAATTTAAAAATTAGAAAAAAAATTAAATATTTTTTTCCCATGAAATTTTTTTTCGACCTTAATTAAAGCAAACATGATGTCATCAATGAACTGCAGGATCACTGATTTTGGCTGCTGCTCAATCATCTTTGTCAACATCTTGATGGCAGCTTTGTTGACAGGGAATTCACCAGTCAAAATAATAGGAATGAGCACACGGACACACTGCTCAGCCGCCAAGCCACCTGCAAGTGTAGCTGCGCACGTCTCTGCAGCACGCACCACCTGTAAGAAAAACGTAATTAAAAATCAAAAAACTAAAAAAATATCAAACTTACATCTTTCTCCATGTCTTTATGTGCTTCTAGTATTTTGAGTACTGTGAGCTCAGAAAAACCTTGAAACTGGGCTGTTTGTTTCCGTAACATGTCACATAAAACACGAATTGAATGTGCACGCACTGAACCCTAGAAATAATAATTTTTATTAAAATTTATTTTTTTATTGTTTTGAAATATATTCTTCTTACATCCTTCTCCTTTGTAAGGATTTCCAGTAGTATGCGAAAAACAGCCTTGAAATGTTCGTCCCATACGGCAGCGGCGTCTTCCTTGGCTAATAACGATAAGTGCAGTAAAGCTAACTTGCGTTCTTCGAACCTCTTGTTATAATTTGCCAACTCGGCGAGAATCGTGGTCATGGACAAACGCTCCTGTTTTGCATCCGACATGTCCATCTCTGCATCAAAACCGTTGCGGTTTTGGTACGTAGATGGATGTTTTCTTCTCGTCGGAGAGCCGTTTTCCGGTGACTCCTCCAGAATGTCCATTCTGCCGTCGGGAGCGGACATTTGGCTGATTCCGCTGTCCTGTGACGTCGTGTCCCTGTCTCTTTCCAATCGGTCTTTGCGTTCCTTCGTGAACCCGTGGTCCAAAGTGTCGAAGCTGTAGTTCTGAATCTCGGTGGTAGTCCGTCTTAAATTGGTCCAAACCTCGTCCGGATTCATGTTCTCGGTGTCTTCGAAATTTGTTGATCTTGGCGTTCGAGTCCTTAAAAATATTTTTAATTAGGAAAAAAATAATTTTTTTTAATTTAATTTAATAATTTAGTATATAATATTATATAATAATTTAATAATAAGTCTCATAATTTGTGTTAACATTTTCGAGTTGTTGGTAGACATTTTTAAAAGAATTTCCCTCGGTATTTTTGAAAATATTAAAGTGGTGAGAGTTTAGGGTGTAAAATGTGGCTAAATTCGCTGGTGTTCTAATTCCATGTTCTAGGCTTACCCATTCAGTAAGTTATGCAACAAATACTTGTTGCACTATTCACTCACCAGATTGAGTTTGAATTGATTGTTTGTTTGTTTGATTAATTAATGGCGGAATGTAAGGTTTGTGAAATTGAGTCGAGTTCCAGAATATGAAACAAAATTATTTTTATTCGCCATATTAACTGTAAAATATAAAATTGCGGTGCCAAGGGATATTGTTATATTAATAGCTATGTTTTAATCAAGCAACATTGACATTTTTATTAGTTTGAAAAAAAATTGAAGGAGGAAAAAAGAGGCAAGGTATTTTTTACACTCACAAAATAAATTAACAAACATTCATAAATGTAGGTAAAAAGTGATAAAAATTCCAAATTATTTAACTAAATAATAATAATAATAAGTATTAAAAAAAAATTTATTTCTTGTCTTTTTTTTTTAATGTAAAATAAAAATAAAAAAAAGCACTAAAAGTGACACTTTTTCGCTTTCAGTGTATACAAAAGAGAAAAATTGAGCTTAGACCGCCTAAATTACACGTAAAAGTAAAACCACTCATGCAATGTTTTGTAGAAACATGGAATGCATTATTAAATAAGACTAAATTGAAATACAAACGAGATTCAAGAGAAAATTTAGACAAACAAATTGAATTCAATAAGAAAACTTCATCTACTAAACCACTGTCCCACAATGAATGCAATTTTCTTGAGTACTACTAACATTATGCTTTTTACTTATTACATACGATTTAAAATTCATTTTTACTTCTTAGCTTCAATTCCATTAAAATTAGTTCATAATAGATAATAAAAGGTGGATTTTAAATTTAAATTTCATTTTTTTTTTTTCAATTTTTAACATTTTGTAACATTATTTTAATCGTTTGTAAATTTACCTTCTTTAGTTGGTTATTTACAGAAATTAAAATGTTATCTGAAATTTACACTTAAGAAAATATGTAAACTCCACAACTATATTGTATTAATTTTTTTTTTGTTAAATTCAAGCCAAAAGCCATAGGTTATAATTAATCCTGTTCTTAGTATTTTTCTTTTAAACTGTCAATATCAAAATGAAACAGACATTCTTGCATTATAGCAGCAAACAATTTGTATGTACAAAACCGGATGCACGCGTGACCATCCCTAATTTTACAAGCACAACATTATAAACAAAACTCCTTAGAGAGTTTATAACACACACTTTTAAACGAGATAGAAACACTTGTACAAAATAAAAATTAAAATAAAAATTAAAAAAATGAAATCAAAAATTAAAAACAGAACAAAAATGCCCAAATTCGCTTTCTTTTCTATCGTTAAAATTCCATAAATCGAGATTTGGCACACTTAATCTAATTTCTATGATCAAAAAAATTAATTGGTGAAAGTTATCATTATTTTATATAAAAGGGAAACTTGATAGACTTGTTTAGAGAAAATACAAATTGGCATTTTATTTTATTTAATTAAAAAAAATTTAATTACTGAGACTAATAAAAGTTGCCCAATTTAATTCAGACTACAATATACAAACTAATTCTAGAAATCCGTTACAGTGCACGATAACGTCTGTCACATTTCTGGCCCCTTACACTGGTTATGTGCCTCGTTTAAGTGCGTGGACTCGTTTCTTTCGAGCTTATCTGTGAATTAAGCTGAGGTGAAGTTGGTGAAGTACTTTGTGTCGGCTGAGAACGTTTAATGTACAAAGTCAAAAGCTTCAACTAAAATAAAAAATTCTTTGTGAGATTTTCTGGAATCAAAAATCAAAAAAAAGAAAATGATTCATCTTACTTTGCTTCCGTTAAGCTCAGCTAAGTAAGGCTTGAGCGCTTCGCCAACTGCTGTGTGGGCAGCAACCATACAAAAGACTGCTGCCTTACGCACACTGCTTTCTTGATTATCATATGCCTGAAAGATAAATTTAAAAATTAGAAAAAAAATAAAATATTTTTTTCCTGTGAAATTTTTTTTCTACCTTAATTAAACCAGGCATGATGTCATCAATAAACTGTAGAATCACAGATTTTGGCTGCTGCTCAATCACCTTTGTCAACATCTTGATGGCAGCTTGGTTGACAGGGAATTCACCAGTCAAAATAATAGGAACGAGCACACGGACACACTGCTCGGCCGCCAAGCCACCTGCAAGTGTAGCTGCGCACGTCTCTGCGGCACGCACCACCTATAAGATAAACGTAATTAAAAATAAAAAAAAAAAATAAAAAAATAAAACTTACATCTTTCTCCATGTCTTTATGTGCTTCTAGTATTTTGAGTACTGTGAGCTCAGCAAATCCTTGAAACCGGGATGTTTGTTTCCGTAACATGTCACATAAAACACGAAGTGAATGTGCACGCAATGAACCCTAGAAATAATAATTTTTAATAAAATTTATTTTTTATTTTTTTTGAAATTTGTTTTTCTTACATCCTTCTCCTTTGTAAGGGTTTCCAGTAGTATGCGCAAAACAGCCTTGAAATGTTCGTCCCATACGGCAGCGGCGTCTTCCTTGGCTAATAACGATAAGTGCAGTAAAGCTAACTTGCGTTCTTCGAACCTCTTGTTATAATTTGCCAACTCGGCGAGAATCGTGGTCATGGACAAACGCTCCTGTTTTGCATCCGACATGTCCATCTCTGCATCAAAACCGTTGCGGTTTTGGTACGTAGATGGATGTTTTCTTCTCGTCGGAGAGCCGTTTTCCGGTGACTCCTCCAGAATGTCCATTCTGCCGTCGGGAGCGGACATTTGGCTGATTCCGCTGTCCTGTGACGTCGTGTCCCTGTCTCTTTCCAATCGGTCTTTGCGTTCCTTCGTGAACCCGTGGTCCAAAGTGTCGAAGCTGTAGTTCTGAATCTCGGTGGTAGTCCGTCTTAAATTGGTCCAAACCTCGTCCGGATTCATGTTCTCGGTGTCTTCGAAATTTGTTGATCTTGGCGTTCGAGTCCTTAAAAATATTTTTAATTTAAAAAAAAAAATAATTTTTAAAAAAAATTATTTTAATATTACTTATTTGGACTTGCTAGAGATCGTGCTGTTTGCATGGGAGTTATTTTAAGAGGAGAGTCATCCGATGCAGTCCGTTTTAGATGATTGTGAAGTATTTTCGATGCATTATCTTGACACTGTTTCGATAACTGGTTGAGTAGTTTGGTAAACTCGGGAGTGTTTGAATTAAATAAAGCCACAACTGCGGCTTGAGATGCCTAGAAATCAGAAAAACAAAATCTTAATTAACACGAAAACGTAAAAATTAGAATTGCGATACATACTTTACGCAATTCGGCACTTTTTGGATCAGTGGTCCACGTAATTATTTTCGAAATAGATGTTTGGCTTTCGGGTGTGATAACAAAATCAGAGGGGCTCATCACTTCGCATAAAACTTGTAAATAATTCAGCACCGCTAGTTTGACCTAAAAAAACACAATTTAAAACAAACCTCTAAAAAAAATAAAAAAAATGTAATTGCTTACTTTGACGTTAGGTGTCTGTGTTTGATCGACCAGGAACTTCATAACGACTGAAAACTGATGATCAAATCTAAAAGAATCTCGGATGAGATCTAAAGTTCTCTGCAGCTTGGTCTGCACCGATCCAAGCAGATCAACCCCTTGCTTATTGAACAGACGGGTCATCAAAACATACAACCACTCGTCCAAATCCAGTTTATGCGTAATGATTAGATCTCGAAGCGTGTCCAAAAATATACTGAACACCTGTTAACAACAAAAAAAATTGAATTTACCCCTCAAAACTATCTTTCATTAACAACTGACCTTTGTATGTGGGTCCATAAACATCTTGGTAAAAATATCAGTGACTTTTTTCAGCTCACTAGCCCTAAAAAAAAAAAAAATTAAAAATTAAATTATCGTAAAAATCTGTTAAATTGCGCGTTTGAACTTACGATAATGTTCGATTTGAATTGACAACAGCTTGCAATCCCACCAATCCCTCTTTTCTATCCGCCCAATGCTGACTGGCCAAGTTATTAATCACCTCAGCAACATCCTAGAAAAAATATATTTCCTTAATTAAAAAAACAAATAACTCCAATGTTTTGATTAGTCAGTTATTTCATGGTCAAAACAAGGTTAGTAAGAAATATTTCTACACATGTCAATTATAAGCAAAGAAAATAATAATAATTAAATATAATCCAGAAAAACTAAAAGAAACTAAAAAGAATAAAAAAATATATATAATAAGCAGCCAATAAGAACGTGACATAAAAAGCTGTTTGCCGTGTGCTTGCGATAGAAGAAACCAAGTACAGAAGCAGTGAATTTTGTGCTTGTCAGCAATAGAAAGTAAAACACACGATCACAATTGAACTGACCACACTGTTTTCTAAAACGGAAGAACTGAAATGTTTATTTAGTGAAGAGTGCTTCCAAATATCGGTTTCACCTACTCCTGGGTGCTGACAAGCATACCTGTACTATTGGATCCAAATAATCCTTCAAAAGCCGCTGAATGGAACCGTGCCAGAAAAATGGCTAAAAGGAAGAGGTTAGCGCGGAATAAAGAAATGCAAATGATAATGATAATAATAAACAACACCGAAAAGGAAAATTATATTAAAACAATAATAATAATAATAATAATAATAATAATAATAATCCCATCGAAACTGGCTGCTTCACATTAAGCGTAAAAAACAAAACAAAAAAAAGCAATTTTCTCGTGATTTCCAACTTACGTCCACTGCGCGTCCGTATGACCCGTAAGAGCGTTCCGAACACACGCTGGACGTCTCGCTGTCGTCAGATTCGTTGCCGAAGGGATCGTACCGTCTTCGCATCGAACTCTGCTGTTTCAAAGCCACGTCATTTTGTTTTTTATCTTTGTGAATTAACAAAACTACCTTGGGGGAAGAGTCCAGGCGACTGACCAGAGCATCAGCGACCGCTACTTCCGCTTCTTTGCTCTGCGTTAATATCCGTTGGGCCATGACTTGACCAGCTGTGAGAATTAAAATGAATTAATTGGGAAACTTAACAAATTTTTAACAAAAAATTACGTCTCTGGCCTCTCTCGCTCCCGGTCAACGTCCGTGTTCGTTTGTGAGGGCCACTACCGCTGCCACTGAGTCTTCTTTCGTGGCCCAAGAGATTTCTAGACGGGCTAGTTTCGCGACTCGTGCCGGTGCTGTGAGCGACGCCGGTTCTTCTCCGAATGCGTTGCGGCAAGACGTAATTGGACTCCGCTTGACTGTTGTATGTGGCATAACTCAATCTCGACGAGGGCGACCCGGAACGGCTACTTGCTGCAAAAAGAGGAAAAAAAAAATTCACATCGACAAGTTTAATTTTTCCAAACTTTACTTACGTTGGGATTGTGACGCCCCAAGCTTGGTGCGACTCCGTGCCACTCTTTCAGGTGACGTCACGGCACTCGTGGTGTAGTGATCCATGTGCGAAGATCCCGCCGACAGTTTTCGCAAGGGTCGAGCTGTAAATTTGTATTACGAGTTATAATAATGATTAACAAAAATGAAATAAAACAATAGATCGCCAAGCATTTGCAAACGTCGAAACAAATCAAAGGCCACTTACGTAACGAAGCCCCAGACCCAATTTTAAAGCGAGAAGCAGCAGCAGCAGTGTTTCGTGCTCGAGCACGCTGAACTGCATTTAGATCTATGGCACTATTCGATCGCAACGGGGTTGGTGTGAGGGTACCATTAGCCATCCTCGAGCCATCTGCAAAAACAGAACGTTGCAAAAAAACGAAACAAGAAAAAAAAAAAATTCATGCAACGACATATAAAGCGTGTTGCGTAATTACGATTTAAGCAAGTGACAAAAAACCACACACGTACTATAGTAAGGCGTTTTACCAGGTTCGGTCCTCGGACTAGCTAACATTGGAATGCCAGTTCGCTTAAAACTTGAGGCTCGTCTACAATTACAAAACATTTATTTAAAAATCCACAATTGATCTTTTTTACAAAAAATTAAAAATCGTTAATTTACGAAAGGTTTTCAGTCGATCCTCCGGCACTCGACGCTCTCGATCGGGGTATCTTAACGATGTTATTCAGCGAATTATTACTCGAAGAGTTACTCAACGACATTTGCCCCTGCAGCATTTTCTGTTTAGTACTGTCGAGTGAATTGAGTAAACTGTCGGCCTGTTCAGAGAAATGATCGGCGAAACCCCAGAAAGCTCTGTATCAACAAATGAAATTAATTATTATTTACAACCTCGAGGTTTAAAAAAATGCCCTACTTTCTGGACGAAGCTCTGGTTTCGGAGTCCGCGTCGCCGATTCCCTTTTTAATGGCTTCCTGGAGAATGGCGATGTGCCGCTCCAAAGCGTGCGTGGGCCACGCGTGAAGCAACTGATCCAAGAACTCGACGCACGCTTTTCGGATATCCTTCGACTTTGAGGTCATGTTGGCCGTTATTATCGGGATCAAGCGGCTGGCGTACGTGTACCGGATGATGAAGCGGATGGCCACCGTACCCGACGTCGACATCACTTTGGCGCTGTTGGGGATCAGGTTGATGAGGTTAGGCAACAGCACTTCGACGAAATGGTCGACCTTCTGGCGCAGTTGTTGCGAAAGATAGCTACGGAGAAAAATCAAATCAAAATTTTAAATAAACTCAATCACAACGGTTCATCGAGGAATCGACAACTTACGCAATGGTCACGCAAGTCTCTCGCACAATCTGAGATCTCAGATCTTTGACTGATGTCTGGAATGGTAATTCCAACATCCTCAGCTGAGGTATGAGTTCGTCGTATTCGGAACCGCCAGCCACAATGACGGCTCTCACTCTCTTCATCTGGAAATTTATTAAATTTAATGATTAAATATAAAAATCAACCCAAATTAACACTCACCGCTTCCGCTCGCTTCTCCCAATCGGTGCTCGGATCCAAGAGCGTCTCTCGGCACTTCTGCAGTGCATCTTCCATGTCTCTTGCCGAGTAGATCTGCAACTTGGGCACGTCTTCGAACGAGCGAATAAACGTCTCTTCGTCGATCGCTCCTGCAGGACCAGTGTTTTGTGGTGGTTTCGCGGATGAAAAGGCAGCCCGCCGCACAGGTGGCGCACTGCTTGCTCGCTTTGGAGTACCGGACGCCTAGATTTTAAAAATTATCAATCAATCATTTTAATTACACAAAAATCAATTCCAATTTCTTACCAATGCTCTATCCACTTCATCATCACCAGGCGCTAAAATCGTAAAAAAGAGAAAATTACTTGTTAGATTTGTCACTAGTATAACATAACCTTCAGTCAATGTTTAAAAAGCATAACAAAAAAAAAAATTAAATACCACGTTAAGAAAGTCAAGGACACGATAAAAAAAAAGTGGAAACAGAACCCTTTTCCTCAAGTTTTCTTATTATTTCAATTTTCCTTACAAATTCCAAGTTGTAATAGTATATTAGAAATTTAGATTGAGGTTTTGCTAGTTAGTGAAGTGAAGAAATATTACCTAATTGCAGGAAATGCATTTTTCTCGAACACAATTGGTTTTAAACAGGGAGAAAATGTAAAGAAATGTAGAAATCATAAATTCAAAGGTCAGAATTTTTATTTTTTTTAATTTTTTTTAATACTGAAGTTCTTTATTGAAATTCAAGGTAAGAATATTGATGCTATTACTCAATTTAAGGTGATGATCTCAAGTGTGAATAATGCGTTAATCCACGTGATTGTGGCCCATAAAAATGTGAGATGTATGTCAACAAATTGGGTTTTCCTCGATGCATCTCAATTATGTTTAATACTTAGCAAACAAAAGTCTAAGAATACACTCTTTCCGTCTTTTATGACTTGTAAAAAAATAAACTTTTATATACTTGTTAATTTACGTGATTCAATTATTCAATTCCGTGACCTATGAAGTTAGAAAACTTCATTCAAAGGGTTAAAGCTCGAAGGCCAAGACGCCTTCGATTTTTTTCCCTCCCTCGAGCAACAAGGCCATTGCCGCGGGTGTCGGTTTACCTTTTCATAGTAATTACGGCTTTCAATTAGATATATCAATCCAATGGGAGCGCGATTAATGAGTTTAATAGTGGTGTTTTATGGGAGTTAAGAGAATGGGGAAAAATCACTTTAATCAATCAGTTTTCACAAACAGGAAGACGTTTCCGCTGTGTAACAGTGCACAATGTACTCTTATTAGATTACCAACTCCTACACTTGATATCCATATAATTTATTAAGAAGTTTCGCCCCGTTTCATTATTTACATTCGACATTTTTCAGTTGTTAAAACAAACAGAAAAATTTATTGTGGGGTTTATTTATAAGATAAGGTTGAACCGTAAAACATTTTCTTAATAATTTTTTAAAATTGTGATTTTTAGTGACAAAAATCGCCACTAGATTAAAAAAGCACGTACATAAAAATAAAGACCCATTAAACATGATCGACACATCCTCATTTACCCTGTCCAGCATTTCTCGCCCCCTCCTCAAACACAAGTAGAAAACAAATAAAATAGCGTCTGTTACCTCTGATCTCACGACACCGCTGACAAGTTTGGCACCTCTGATTACTGAACGGCAAGCGCAATAAATTGTCAAATAAAATAATCCACTTCTCGTCATCGTTCCACACAGTCGACTTTTCATCTTTGTCCTTCCCGTTCACAATCAAATCCATCATCGATAACACCGACCGCTGACGTCGGCTCCCCCGATCTGGCAACCGCAGTTACCCGTCTCACAGGGGGCCATCATCACAAGCACGAGCCACGAGGAGGCGCAACATCTTATCGCATCATCCTCTCGTGTCCGGACTATAACATTACCATCATCCTCTTTTTTTCAAAAGAGAAAAATAAAAAAAAACAACAACAAGCAAAAGAGTCCTTGAATTATGCCTGCGAGCGTTTACTGCATGAATTTATGACAAGAGGTACGTAAATGATCCCTCCTCCTATCCTTCTGCTGCCTCTTTCTCTCGTTCAGTAATCAACAGAGCCAACGTAGTCACGTGACTGAGTACAAAGGGAAAGCCCGACCGCTACTTTAGGCTGTGTGTAGCCAGGGGTTGCATCTGCCCTCTCTTTTTCATCTTTTCCCTCTCCCCTATGGACCCCATATGTGTTTTCGACTATATTTACATGCAGTAAAGTTTTATGGCACTGGTTATAGTTGTTGCTAAATAAAAACCAGTTTTTTTTTGTTTTTTTTTACTTTGGAAAATAGGAATTGACGTGTGTCAATCATGATTTTTTTATGCTTTTGTAGTGAAATTATTATTCAACTAAAATTTCAAAACAGGAAATGATTGTTTTCGTGATGGATAAATAACCTAGTTACGAGCAACTGTTATTGAAATTCAAATTAATTTTTTTCTGTAAAATTCTGAATTTAACCCTAAATCCCTTTATTTACTAGATAAAATAATATCACATTAGTGGTAATCTGCGATTACTTTAATTAAATTAACTGTTCGCAAATAACCCAGATGAGATGTCGAGTATAACATCTTCAATATTCAGTTCGAGGAACCCAATCTGGAACGCATATTTCGTTAAGTATGTGATATGACTGAAATCGTGTTATGGCCCAACCAGGTGTTTGCCATGAGAAACTCAATTTCAATAACATCACATTCCAAAATAAAAAAGGTCATTAAAACGCTCTAACATTCAAAACACATTACAACATCAGCAAATGGGCAAAAACTTAGCCCTACAATGACCATGAGTGCTACCAACTGGAATTTCGCGTGAATAGAGAAATTACAGTACGAGAATCCAGCGATCACAAGGTTCAGTTGCACGGGGCCAGGTGAGTGGCAGTGCGTAGGAGAAGTCCTTGGCAATTGCTTCAAGCATGAATTAGGCGAGGTAAACGAAATCAAAGCGAATCTTCAATAAATCGTCCCCCTTACGAAACTGTGGCAGTGCAATTAGAAAATCAAATTTGATCGTGCAAACCTTTATCTCCCAACGCATCAATCACTTTTCCCATTATATAAAAAAATATATATACATAAACTTTTTTTACCTTGAGAAAATTAGGAGAGTTGAAGCGAATTTTCTAATTCTCTAATGTAAACACGTAGTAAACATAAACCCCATTTCCCTGGTTTTATTCATTCAAACCTTAACCGCTTTAGAAAGTTTGAATAAAAGTGAATTTTTTTTTATAAAAAATTACATTTGTTCCGCTTTAAAACGGATGTTCACGTTTTCACTACCGTGCGATGTGATCTAGGCGTGTTTCCTCACACCTTTATCACTTAAATTACTAGCATTCAGCTGTAGTTGTTGTGTTATTAAATAAAGAAATGTGTTATATGATTTCCTGCGAGCAGTAATTGAGTGACTTTAAAAACCCACACCTTGTTACAAGTAATTGGTTAGAAAGACGAAGACTGAATTAGTTAGTTTGTTGCCAAAACTGGATTTTATAGTGTAATGTTCAATTACATCGAGTGTATAATTTATAAGTGACAGAAATTTAATTTCGACTTACCACAGTCCACATCTACATGTTTGCGTAAAACGATGGGCGAATTTGTAGCGGATAGTAATTGTCCAGAATCACGAACTTCATCGAACTTGGCCATAATAGTTTGCAATCTATTGAAAAAAAAAAATTGAATTATTTATTTGTTTTCGATGAATTTAATTTTTCAATTTTTCTATTATCAGTGAAAAATGTAGAACATAGGATACACAAAAAATTATTGTCATTAACCGATGACTATACGTGAATTTTTTACAACTGATAAGCAAAGAATGTTTTATCATTTGATAAACATCGAATCTTGAATTAAGGTTATTTTTATAAATTATAAATTCCCTTTATTTGACTTTGTAACTAGATGACTAACACAATGCTGTTTCAACTGGGTTTTTATCTAGGCTAGAAACGTCAATAGTCCAAAAACCTCTATTTGCAATGTAGTAAACGTACGAAAACATGATAACATCACATTTATATCAAAGTTTACATTTTCTTATAATGTATTTTCCAATTATTTTTTTTTTACCTAGTTTGTGGTATATTGTATTTCCGCTGAACGTCGAGTCTGACTCTGTCGCCAACGTGACGGTAAATTTCGACCAAAGTGTTTAAAGACGCATCGCGAACCTAAACAAATAATTGATTAATCAATAAAGGCGAACGACCGATCAAACTCAGTATATTTACTTGAGATGCAGGATCACTTAGCAGTTTCACGATCAATGGCACGTATTTCGACAACGACAAGTTGCTAGAACCATACCTTTAATCAAAAAAAAAAAAATAAAAAAAAATAAAAAAATAAAATAAAATAAAAAAGAATAATTAATAGTTAAATTTCTGGTTTAATTTATACTGACCTTTCCAATGTCTTTTGTAAACAAATCATTATTTCCTCGCGAACTCTCCAACTCTTATGATGCACCGAATTCATGACTTTATCAACAATTTGCTAAATACAAAAAAAAAAAAAAAAAAATTAAATTTTAAAACTCTTTAAAATAATAATTTCACTTATGCAAACCTGCGGTGAAGAAACTAAATGCATTATCTTTTGGATGAGTAACTGCCCTTGATCTCGAACCTGAAACAGTGTAAAAGCAAAATTAATTTCAAGGAAATTGAATATTGATTAAATACACTTGATAATCAACTTACTTGATCTTTACTATCGCCAAGCCGATCAATAGTAGATGATAGAACTAATTAAAACAAAGAAAAATCAAATCAAATCAAAGTTTTCATCATGAGAATAACTTCGAACTCGTCAAATCACAACTAATTTTAGAAGTTCAAGGACTGACAGCTTAAAATTATCTCCTCTTTCTATTAATAATTAGCTTTTATCTAAATTGCCAGCTTTAAAGACTCCGCATTCCTCAACTCAGCTCTGGATTGTCTCTCACCTGATGACAAATATGGCCGGAAGTCGTCATTCGTTCGGTCCACAATGTATCCTAGAATTTCCAATCCATACATGCAAATCTGGAAAATTAGGAAATAAAAAATGTTAAATAAAATTACAGCAAAATTAAATGTCATTTGTGTTGCATCTAGCAACTGAAATATTCATTTATTGCATTATTAATATTTTTTTTGGGTGTTTGGGTTTGGGCTTGTCGCCAAATGTTTTTTGATACGAATTCAGAGTCAAGTCCCAAACTTGTTTTCGCCTGTTACAATTTATTTGACAGTCCGAGCATGTTTTTTCTTTATTTAATTTTTTTAAAAATCCATTAAACCAAGCCTTTGACTCCTCCATTTTGAATCAGCCATTACTATGAATTGCTTTATACAGTAGTTATGTCACTGAATCAAATTCTCCTTAAGGCTTTCTCCTTAAAAGGACAAGTTTCTCTTGCTCATAAGGAAGCAACCTACATAAAGTACTATTAACTTGTTGGTGCTGCAACTTAAAAGTCACCTCAACTAATCTTAATCAAAATAAACCATAATTCCAAGAAACATAATTTTTTAAAAACCCATTGTCTTAAAATTATTTTAATAAGTGTAATTAAACAGACACTTGTTTCACTTTTATATTTTTAAAACTTAATTTATCCTCCACTAAATTAAATTCGACGTAGTACATCAGTCAAACTTGTTTTTCCACAAGTTTAAAAAAAAAAAAAAAAAAAAACACTTAGCGAGGAGGGGAAAGAAAGTTTAAATATAGTTTTTCAATTGAAAATAGAAAACAAATGAAAATGGATATTCCACTTAAAACTTGGATCATTCCAGGATGCGTCTGATAATAACTCATCAACTTCTTCATTGTATTTAGATTTTTCTTCTCTTAATTCCAATTATTCCTCTCACTCAACCAAAAAAATATAAAAAATATTACAACTTTGTAATAAAAAGCTTTTCAGAAACCATTTCAAATCTAAGTGGTAACTTTTATCGAAAACTTGAAACTTTCTCGAGAGTTTTGCATCGAAATCGTAGATAAGAAAACATTCCACCTGATATCAACTCCATAAGGAATACACGAACTGATGCGTGGGCTGCAAATAGGTGTGTCCCATTTCTATACTAGTTTTCTTTCTTATTAACTTTCGCGAGTTCCCTCAAGGTGACCTTATCCTTTCAATTCTTTTCCAAGTCTTCAAACGCAAATCGCAGTTTGGCGAATTGACCTCAATTAGAATAAAATTACACCAAGTCACATGTAATTTTACACGACTGCAGCAACTCGCTTATCGTTATTAACGATACAAAACATACGATTTACCCTCCAAAGAAGTTGCTATGTATTTATTCCTTGCCTTGAAATTACTGCTTCCGAGCCACGATGTAATTCCGTCAATAAAAATACCAATTTCGTCACAATCCACCGAATTGTTTTCGTCTTGCAGGTAATTAACAATATCCATGCCGAGTTGCAGCTTCATTTTCGTGTCTTGAGTTACCAACAGTGGGATGAACGTCGCGATAGATTGTTGCGATTCCATGATTCTGGATGATGATAATTCCTCTCTGAAAAAATCCTTTCACAAACGATTCCTTGTTTTTCTTTTTTCGCGACTCTGGGGTCTTTTCTTTATTCAAATTCGCTATCTGTAAATGAAAACATGTCTTTAGGTCTTTTTGAATGGGAATTCAAACAGGTTTTGGTTTGGTGGAGGAAAAATAAGGGAAGAGAATAAGGGATTAAAGATGACTCTTCTTTTTAGTGTAGTGCTAGGAATTGGCACGAGAGGTGTGAATAATTCAATGTGACATATTTTTTCTTTTTTTTTTTTAAATCTGCATATATAAAGTGAAACGCCTGTTTTTTAATTTGTCAACATTATGGACATTCATTCATCCAAATGAGTGTTTTTTAGCAGGTCAATCGCAGTTAAAGACCTAGTCACAAAGTAATTTCCTCTTAAATGCGGGGTGGAAATATTTCTCGTCTGGTTCCCACAGATTTACTGACCACTAGTCGCACAAAAACAAACCATCGTTAGCCGTTGGTTTTGGCGACCGAGTGATTGGGCGTAACCACGACAAAGAAATGTTTGTGTGTTTTGATGTGCGTAACTCACCTTGGGATATTGAAAATAGCAGCATAATTAACGATCTCTACAAGCGATTACGAGTATGCACCGTTCAAAATTCAGTCAGGCTTCTACTTTACATGGTACTCTGGCAGCCATTTTGACTTCAGCCGTTTTTGAGTTTGATCTCGATGCGACGTCATATCTGGTTTTGTTGTTTGCATAATTTGGCTATAGATGGCGCCACCGACTGCTCAAAATTACGACACGAGTCATTTGTTTTGTTTTTTTTTCAATTTTTTTTTTTTATTTAAAACTAGCAGTACCCGCCACGCGTTGCTGTGGCTCAGTCTGCACACCTACGGGATACAGAAGCTTGTTTTTTTTGG
>JAQFZP010000933.1:0-24898 GCA_034695745.1 Geophilus truncorum | reverse complement strand
ACGGACACACGGAGCGCTCTCGGCCGACTGCAGCACAACGCGGAGACCAAATGGGCGGGATTTTGTGTGTTGCTAGGCGACCGATGTTTCAGCGGGTAGCCGTGAATGACGTCATTTTTCAAGAAATTTCGGCAATTTGTGAAGATTTTTTAACGATGAAAATCTTATTAAGGTACCGGTAGGTAAATTAATTTTTTAAATTATTTTTTAAGATTTTATTAACGATTTATAAAGATTTACAGATTTTTTTTTCAAGATTCGCAAAGATTTTTATATACAATTTTAGAGACTTTTCGAGATTTTTGATGGATATTTAGGGATTTTTGGAATTTTTTTTACAGAAATTGAAGATTTACAAAGATTTGCAGAGATTTAAAAAAAATTTTATTTTTTTTATTTACCATTCTAGGTGTTTTTTGAACTTGTCTGTTCCATCGAATTTCGGGAGTTTGTGGAGATTTTATTTTTTTGATTTTAAGATTTTTTTCTCAGATTTATTGGGATTTAAGGTTTCGTGAAATTTTTCATTGAGAGTGATTATAACTCCGTACATTTCCAAGAGATTTTTATCAATTTGATGGTGATTTGAGTGGATTTTAACCGAGATTTACCCAGATTTTAATTTTTTTAGTGATTTTTCGATTTTACTCGAAAGGTCGCGGTGGTTTTTAATCCCATGACGTCACGTGTGTTTTCGGAACTAGCATGACATCATCGGGTTTATCCTCACCGATTTTTACATTTCTCCCCTTAAAAATACAAAACTGTAAGTAAATAAAGGATTTTGTGCGACTGCTGGTCGCCTGAGAAACTGTTCGGTGTCTGTCAAAGTGATCTCATACATATCAAATCTGGGCAAATATCGTATCGCACTTGGATTCACTCCGTCGGATCCTTTGCACTAACATCAAAATTCTGTCAGGTTCAAGAAAACGAAAAAAACAATTCAAACTCTTTTTTTTTTTTTTTTTTTTTTTTTGGGTCAAACCGGTGCAAGTAAAACTTAAATCAATAAATAAATGCTCAAAAAATAAATACTTACGGTATTTATTTAAAATTCCAGTTGACTTACGTACGAATAAAATTGAAATAAATGAACTGGGAATTGAATTTTTTTTTCAACTTCACTCTGAAAAATTCGTTTTTTTTTTGTTTTTTTTTATCTGCATAACTCATTTATATTAAAAAAAAAAGTATATTTTTATGTTACAAATACAGAAACTTGTTGTCTCAGGTCAAACTTCCTGTTCTTAAACTGACAACTACAAACTTTATGCCTGAAAAAATTGATTTGTATTCACGAAAAACTACTTTTCCCTGTTTTATGAAGCAAAATGTCAATATGTGAGAGTCAACATGCACATAACAACATAAAAACTAATCTGAAAATAACAAAAGAAAATAAAAATTTTATACACTCGACTAACAACAAAATGCCACATTTCCCAACAACTTATTTAAATTATTTCTTGTTTATACACAGCTAACTGAAGACAGGCCTCAAAAGAAAGTAAAATAAACGTAAAATTGCAAATCCACTGAAAATGTTGATTTAAAATTTAAATTCATTATATTTCGAAGCAGAAAATAAATAAAAGCAACAAAAGGTTAAAAAAATATACAACAGAAGCAGAAAGATGAAAGAAAACAGCAAATATTGATCATGGAAATCGCATTTAATAATTAAAAAAAATAAAAAGTGCATTATAACGCTCTTTAGGAATGTTTTTCAAATTTGTCTTAGGTTTCAACCTTCCGCCGTCATTCTTCATGCACTTCAAATTAAATTCTCATTACCTCAAACTTGGCACGAGAAAATGTCGACGCTCTCACAAACCTCGAAATAATTACGATTCTTATCACAGAAAGCCATAAAA
Organism: Geophilus truncorum; assembly: GCA_034695745.1. Taxonomy (NCBI): domain Eukaryota; kingdom Metazoa; phylum Arthropoda; class Chilopoda; order Geophilomorpha; family Geophilidae; genus Geophilus; species Geophilus truncorum. The sequence continues at coordinate 23,021 of JAQFZP010000933.1, read as the reverse complement.
ACACAACTACAAATTTAAAATACGCTCAATTTTTTTGTGATAAAAGGTAAATTGAAAATTAAATTGTGAAAAAATTTTGTAATAATTTTGTAATTTGTAAAAATTTTATAATAATTTTGTAATTTGTAAAAAATTTATAATAATTTTGTAATTTGTAAAATTTTTATAATTTGTAAAATTTGGATAATTTGTAAATTTGGATAATTTGTAAAATTTGGATAATTTGGATAATTTGTAAATTTTGGATAATTTGTAAAAATGATGAAAATTTGTAAAAAATGGTGAACTTCGTAAAAATTTTTATACTTTCTAAATTTATAATTCTGTAAAAAAAAATTAATTAAAATTTGTAAATATTTTGAAATACCTTATTGTAAAAAATATTGAAATTTTGTAAAGAATATTGAAATTTTTTTTTAATGTATATAAACTATCATTTTCTTGAATTCATCATCTGTTTGATTCGAACAAAAGTATAAAGTCATTGCATTAAGCGGCTCAAAAGCCACTGAATTAAACATCATCAGTCATACATATGTTGAAATTTGCTGCGGCGTAATTACTCAGTGATCAATCAATTACATTAAACTGCAATGAGAATTCAAGCCGTGAGGAATGTTTACTCATATTTATGTGACAAGTTCATGGAAGTGATGGTAAACATTTCAAAGAATGATAATTTATTTTATTTTCTCAACTCATGAGTTATGGTAATTGGTGTTTGGCGTTTTTATTTATAGATCACGTGATTGCATGGAAATTAACACTTTTTATAGATGCTTTTAATCTTCTAAAACTTGATATTGGTACATTAAAATTAAATTTATGATATAAAAAATTTAAAATGTAAAAAATATAAATTCTTAAAAAATAAAACTAAATTTTTGCTTATAAAAGTGAGAAAGGAAACACACTATTGCAATTATATATATAACAAAAAAAAAACAATTGTTGAAGAGGAAGTACAAGCCAAAATGCAAACAACAACATAATGACAAATACACAAACTGTCGGGGAATGACCTAAAGCTAAAAGCTTAATTCTAACAATGGCCAACTGCACAATAGTCAATTATATAAACAAACAGCAATGATGAATGAAATCACCAGTATTTTCTCTCACTTGTTGCAGCTGATTGTTCATTGTACCATACAGTGCATTGCAAAGAAGCTAATTCTGCTTTACTTACAATATGGAAAACAGGAAAATTCAATTTCACAAACATTTTACCAATTCTTATTCCAAATGCCATCCAATTTACAAACAACGCCCAGATAATACATTTCCAGCCTCATTAAGAATTAATCTTCTAAACATGCTTTAAGTCTCAATTCTTCGATTATCGAAAACGACATTAGCTACAACTTTGCATATTTTATCCAAACATCACCAAAAAGAAAAATATATACTTGTATATCAATAAATAAAAAATAAAAATATTTAAAATTTGAAAAACAAAGTCGAATCTCCGAACAAAGAATATCAAAAAATCTTTCGCCGGCTTTATCAAAATTCTTAAAAACACAACTGATCTTCAGCAAACACAATTGAAAACAATTTTCCAAGCCTTTTATGCATATCTTGATTTACTTCTACAAAAAAAAAAAAATACTCAAAAAATTCAATACTCATCTCTTGTTTTCCTCCATATAATCTCTTTTTACTTCCATTCTTTCTTGTCTTTATCCACCTTCACCCATAATCAAATTCTATTATTCCACTGTCATCATCAGACAGAGCTGAAGAAACTTATTCCTTCGCTTACACTCACAGTCACGTGTCTTTGTCTTCCCAAAGCCACAAGATAGTTCCCAACTGACTTCATGAAAAACACAAAGAAGACTCCCCAAGGACTTGATGCTAGTCCCTAAACATTAGATAAAAAAATAATAGGAATAATGAGAATAAACAGAAGAAAAAGTTTGAATTTTCTGCATCAATTTGGATAAATGAAGCATTGGATTTTACTTACTGTTGTTGTCTGAATTGAAAAAACACAACGAAATGAGCTTTTTCAAGTTATCTGCAACCAGCAGCACTTTGCACTATAAAAGAAATATCTTCTGGTTTTATTTTGCACTAAAAACTTGTGGTTGTTCACACAACAGGGTTATGCTTGAAAGAAAAACAGTATCGTAAAATTTACATGTACTAAGGCATGTATAATAAAAGTAACATTCGATGGTTAGAGCCTCGTTATACTCCCGAAGAAGTCTGAAAACGCAAGACTGGACATCGTCAAAACAAATCATTGGTTACCGTATAGCAAGTGTTCAGACTCATAGAAAAAGTTTATAACTATCCTGTTAGTAACAGCATAGTTATAAACTTTTTCTTAAAATATAATTTTAACAGTTTAAATTCATACAGAATTAATTGTGCTTGCCAACTTGAGTTTTGTGTTATGTCGTTACACTAATTGATTGTTCGAAATCTGCAAATACGGTACATGAAGAAAATGAAAAATATTTGCCTAACCTTACCTCCGAAATGGTAAATTTGGGTCAAAAAATAACAAACACACGAAGCTTTGTTACTTTGTTCAGTAAGAAAAAGAAAAGGTTATCTAACGATTCGTTGATAAACACTCAATAGTATGATTTCGTTCATAAAGTTAACAACAAAGATCTAGGTCAAACCTCGGAACTTCGATCACAAAGTAAATCAGGCACGAATCGTGAATTTGTGAAAAACTTTATCGTGCCGCACGATAAAGTTTTTCACAAACTTGTACTTCATCAGTTCGGACTTCGTGTCAAAGTTTTTTGTAACTCCACATTGTTATATGAACGCTAGCGAAGAAATGGAATGGGACGTAACTCGGTTTTAAAAAGGGAATGTACTCAAATATTTCTTATATAAATGCCTGGTCTGATGTCTTAATAAAACCAGTAATTGAAATTTGCACACATCTACTTTAAGCTGTTATTGAAAACATTTGTTTTATTATAACTTACTTGTCAGTTCTCACTTATTTTACACTTTCTATTTATTTTATTGTTTTATGGCTTGTACTTTTAAATTGTAAATGCTTTTTTTATTACAACACTAATTACTCTAACTTTGCTTCACTACTATGCATTTGCATGATGGAAGTGCATTTATAAAAATTAAATAAAAATTTTATTGCATGACAAATTTTATTGCTTTTCATTGATTGCAGTGTGCTTGGCATGTCAAGAAGTCTGTAAAAAATGAAACAATTTGCTTTTTCATTTATATTCATGAGAAATTTAATTTCCACACACTTTTTGAATAATTTATTTAGTTATTGATGATAATAATCTCCTAATTCTAGGAAAACCAAAATTAGGGTTTTTCTTGGTTTTCTGAATTCTGGATTATTGCAATTTAAACATAAGTGACATGTCAAACGCAAAGTGTGATGCATCCATGCAGAGGTTAGACATGATTAACCTTGTAAAATGATAGTCAATACATGAAGTGCAAAAGGTTAATATGGAAGAGCAAATGGTGGAGAAAATTCAAATGAATAAAATGAAACCATGCAAGCTGTGCAGCAGCTACAAGTACAAGGAGTTGAAAATTGATGTCTTTTTTCCCCAGTTTAATTTTGATAAAATTAATTAAACATAATCTGTATAAACCGAACTTTATTTATTCTTAACAATTATTGTATACCAACAAATTAAAAACTGTTTTATTAAACAACTTATTGACATTCCACTTGAAATTTTGCCACTTAAAACTGAAAAGAAAGAGGTAAGAAATAGAAAATGAAGACAGCTGTCACCAAACTGTCAGCCAAGCCATTAGCTACATGATAAAGATTATAGGAGATGGTCAGGGATGTTTCTCTTTACACAACAGCACTATGTTTCATACCCATCATCCCCTTACTCCATCTTTGCTGTCACTCAACAGCAGATGAAAAAACATTGTGAAGCAGCATACCACAGACTTTAGATGGATCTTACTTTCTACTTAATGTGAACCAATGTCATTTGAACCTTCACTCAGCCAAACACCCTCAAAAATTTCATCATCACCATCTCAGAGAAGTCCATCAAAAGACCAGTCCCCACTCTATTGTCATGTGCAGGTCAGTGTGATGGTCTTGCAAGAGCAAATCTCATCCAGAACTGAAAACTGTCACCTGCTGTCAGAAATCATTAAACCCTAGGGTGTCCACTACATCTCCCCAGTTGATGAGAATCCTGCACATGGAGGAATGTGAGAAAGGAGGAATCAAAAGAAAGGGTAAAGTGGATGAGAGAAAAGAAGCAAATCCAGTGTCACAAATCTATAGCTGATCCAATGGGAGGAAGTTGGGGAAGGGGGAAAAGAAAAACATGTTGCGGAGTCGACTCACGACTCTGGTCGAAAACCGAGCACGAAAATAAAAAAGGGGAAAAATTGGCCACTTCCTTTTCTTTTCACCATCAAACTGCTAGTAAAGTTTAGTTATTGCTTTTCTCTTTGAAAACAGAAAAGTGAAAGATATTTTGGTCATATAACCAACAAAGGCTTATATGGGCAGGGTTTAATGGATAATTCAAATTGTGTTGGGTTTATAGCTGATATAAGGATTTTAGTGTGTGGACATGAAAGTTGTTTGATGGTGATAAAATGAACAGCTTTCTACAGAATGGATCTTTGACCATTTTGTAGTATTGCAAATTGCAAAGGAATGAGGAGTTTAAACTTAGTTTTAAGATAAACATTATTAATGTCATAATAAAAATTAGAAATTGTCAATTAAACACCAGAAAAAAGGCTTATTGAAGTTAAATTCTAAACCTATTTAACACTAACTGTTTTCTTATAAATGGATGATTAAGTTGAAAGCCCTATTAGACTATGTACTGTTTATTGCATGCTGTCTGTAGGGTCACCACTTTTGGCAAAAAGTAGTGCAGAGTAGTGATTTTATATTAATACCAATTTTTACAAAATAACAATATTTTATTATTATTATCACTACTCTAGGAAATAAAATAATGAAAAAATGTTCGAACAAGAAAATTTTAAATTTTTATTTTATGGTTTTTACGTTATCGGAAACTCCTCTGACGCGTCTGAAATCAATTTTAACCTATGTCATTTCGTCAGATTAGTTAAAATAAAGTGTTAAAATAATGTTTTCAATTTAAAAAAAAATGTTTCTCGAAAAATAACATTAAAATCTCACAAAAACTATAAAAAATTTAATATTCAAAGTAATAAGAAAAATCTTTGAACATCTTTGAACATCTCAAAAACTATAAAGAAAAATCTAGGAATTCTTTTAATGATATAGAGTCAATAACAGATCTATCCGAATATTTAAAAATTTTCAGATAAAAAAGATGTCAATCTATTTAAATGTTATGCAAATTTATAAGAAAAAATAACTGTTCAAAGTAAAGTTACAGCACCCCATTTCACTGTACCGTAATTCAAAACATCATAATTCCTTTAATCCCACGTCGCATCTACAAATATTAACTTGTATTAAATGTCATTAATACTCTTCTTTCCTCCCCTCAATAAATTCCCTGACATTTTCGACAAGATTTTTTTTAAATTCTTAATTAAATTACAACTTGCCTGTCTCCGGCAAACATCACGCGCTTCATAACTCCAAACCATCAATCATCGCACTTCACTCCAAAACACTCTCAATATAATTGCAAAACTAACAAACTTAAAAAAAAAAAAAAAAAAAAAATGAAGAAAAATCTTTCTTTTCAGTTTCCTCCCATTTCACGTTAAATTTACTACGAAGAAGATCTGGACACAATCGACAACAACAAGTCGACAGCACAGTCTGCAATTGACCGTCGATCCGCTTGATTAACTCTCTCTCGTGCTCAGTCTCACATAGAAGACTTTGGTTCACTGCAATTGCGAGAGGGCAATTCATTTTCAGGACTTGGAGTAAAAAAAGTGCCTGTAAAGGATAAGTCTTAAGATACTACGACGAAGACAATCACATCCACTGCTTTTATCTGTCTCTAATGACCTGCGCAAGACTGCTTTTTCAAGATGAATTTCAACTGAAACCATCATCTGAAAACTCATTCAAAACTACTTAGATGTCTTTTTCTGTTTCGTTGTCGGTGACTGTATTTAAGGGGAAAATGACGGTCTAAACAATAGCTTTTAAAGCTAATGGATTTTTGAAAAGATTTCACGTTGGTAATGGTAATCATTAAAGTGTTTAGTTGATGGGTAAATAAGGTTTACAAAGTTTAAATTTTAACAAGTATACATTCTTAATGAAAAAGATTTGTAATATGGGGGCATAAAGTGTAAAAACAATATTTTGAAAATTTTATTCTACAGGTCTAAAATTTGTAAAAGCGTAGAAGCCTAAAATCTCATTTACATCGATGCGATACAACATTCGAAGCAAATTATTGCATCAACACGATTCAAGCGAGTAATACAAAAGTTCTTTCAGTTTGTGTTTAATCCTAATTCCCAACCTTACACTACATCAATAATGTGACCTTATACCTCGTGGCAGTGACACTAGATCAACAGTAAAGCAATGACAAACTACCAATCACCCATCAGCACATAACTCCTTTACCACCTTTCACTTCGACCCGTCTGTTGACCACCCCGAGGCCCGAGGCCTCCATCTCAGTGACATTATCCTTGACACAGTACCCAGCTATCTTTTTGCGTGCCTCAGCATCATTTGTCACCGACGAAACCTACACGAACGGCGAGCATCTTTTTCACGCTTTATGTGACAAAGTCGCCGTTTTCAAAATCCCCATTCGCTAATCAATCCTTAATATTAATTTATCTCGCTTTCGCTTACTTCTGAGTAGTTGTGTATTGATTCACCGCTTCGCATGAATCCTAGTCAAAAAAACACCATTCATTGTCCAATTAATCTTAAAAGCCAAGGATAACTTTAATAATAAAAACAATTTTTAGGATAGAAATATGTGTGAATTATTGTTCTACTGAATTATGAATTATTGAATTATATGTAATAGACGTGAGTTATTGTATTTGTATTGTTGAAATGTATTTGAATATGAGTGTATATAATAATTAATTGTATTGTAGTTTACGATCATGTGATGTACAAAAGTGAGCTGTCACTCACAATCTACAGTAGGAAGGATTTGATAATGTAATAGTATTAAATTATATTATGTTAGTATGCTCCATGATGTCACAAGTTATGACATCATGTTTCGTAATGATTAGTATTGTTTTGTGTATTTTGAGGATCAGCATCGCAAAAAACTTTATTCAATTCTTATACAAATTTATCCTTTATGAAACTTTTAAACACATATTAATAAGGTATTTTGGAGATTTCTACTCGCAACTGATGACAGCAGCAGCTGCTACTGTCAAAACTTCACAAATATGCAAATCACGAATTCTATTTTATTATAGTGGCCACAATCATAGATTGGTTGTAAGTATCTGTATTTCTTGTTGCAAGAAACAGTGCTCCTATGTAAAGAACATCTACAAGACTCAAAAGCCAGTAAAATGAAGACCAAAGATTATTCATTTCGTTTTCTTAAAAATTATAACGGTGGAAAGATTATTAACTTACAACCACAATATACAGTTAGTTAGGGCTAATGTGCAGAGAAGAAGAAGAAACCAGAGAGAAAGAGAATAAAGAAAGATGTGTTGCCTTGGGTAAAGCTAATGCTTTACTGATTTAATAATGATATTTCAGTTGAAAAGAAATCTTACTACAATAGCATAACATCATTGTGAATAACAATCAACAATGATGATATATCAATAAAGGAAGCATGCCATAACAATGATCATGTATATCATGTACTAAAAGGCTTAAACTAGAGACAAAATATAGGCTTAACTAGGAACAAATGAAAGGTTTAAATATAAGTAGAAATATAGAAACTTAAACTAATCTTAATCTAGAAAGTCTAACTTTTTGTCTTTTTGTTATAATTTTTCATCAACTTTCAGATTTAGTAGAAATTCAACTTTCTACAACAACTTTCCAATAAATTTTCCATTGAGAAAATCCTAATCCACACAGTGATAGTTTTTAAAATAAAAAACGTATTTCGCAAATTGAAAAGAAAAATTGTTCTTTTTCACAATTTAAAAAAATTATTTTTTTGAGATTTTGCTATTAACAAAATATTTTTTTGTTTTAAAATTTTCTCATAAAATTTACTTCTTACTTCTTCTTGCTTCTCAGATCAAAGCTTTAGATTTGGGAATATATTTCTAACGTTGTGCGCAATTGCCCATTAGGGGCAAATTGAAAAAATAGTTCAACTGTATCATCGTAATGTCTAAAATCGGTACATTTTGAGGAAATAACTAAATATAGCGGGTTGCAGTACATAGGGTTTAAATGAGGAACAGTCCCGCCAAATGCAACGCTACCTGTCGACGAGATTTTCGAAAATGTCTGGCCTCTTGATGTGTTACTCGTCGTAGTCGCAACAAATGAAAACAATTGTCACAATTTAAATTTTTGTCACCAAGTGACTGCTTGATCCGATTGTTTGCTGTATTCAACCTGACATAAGAGCGCTAATCGTAGACATAGTTAAAACTTACTTCCAAAATTTTAAAATTACATTTAAGACTTAGTCTAAAAACAAAATATTAAAACTTATTTCTGAGCATATAAAATAAAAATGCAAAAGTCTCAAATTTCTACAATTTTGTTCAAACTGCTCACAAACTCATGCATCATCAAACCACAAAGATCCCTCGAGCTGCACCGGAAGCTCGTCGTCATAGCAACTTGATTCGATGACTAATCCCACAAAAGACCAACCAATGAATGCCAAGTCATGAAACATACAGGAAATTCCTCTAAAAAAAACTTCACTTGTTTGTCCTATTCTACTGTAGCACTGAAAAACAAGATAAATCACATTAAACATTTGTTTGTTCAGGTCTATGTCTTTATCCTTGATTAAGTTTACAAAAAAGTGGATAAAAAAATAAGCCACTTAAAATATCACATACCGGTACGATTAGTTTGCAAAGTTGGCACTGCTATCGCTATCAATATTATTTAAAAACAGAATTTGTAGTAAGTTATATTGCTATTATTGCTACTTCAGAAATTAGAGTAAAGTAACTATTTTTTGCTATAGCTGCCTATACCAACAAAAATAAACTTTTTGTTTAGAAATTAAGCCTTTAAGTATAAGCCTCAAATGTTTTTGTTCAACTAAAGGTGATGAAAATGAGTACCGTAGTTCAGATTGTTTTCTTCTTAAAAAACACATTTAATTAGGAAAGCATACATTAATAGTCCCAATTTGAGAGCTGCCATCTTGAATGTGTCAAAAAAAAAACAAAAAAAAACAATAAAAATAAAAATACAGAATCCAAAAAAAAAAAAAAAAAAAAAAAAACACATACACTAGCTGCATTCATAAAGTTAATTGCACTAGTTCATATGAAATAAACCTGTTTAAAGTTAGTTTTAAACAAGTTTATTTCATATGAGCAATTGACTTTATGAATGCAGCTACTAGGTGGATTCGCTTATTCTTTAAAAGTGTGTAAAGTCCAGTGTAAATGGTAAGCTTGGATAAAACTTGTGATTTTTCTCGATGTAATTGATAAAATATAACGTCTAAAGGGTGTAAATTTCAATTTAAACTAGTTTAGACCTGATTTATCCAACAGTTTTTTTCACCTTTCTTGCATATACTTGTAAATAAAGATTTGGAATATTTAGTAGTTGTACTACTGTACTGTACTGTTACTTTTGGTAAAGTAGCAAAATTAATAGCATGACTACATAGCTGTAGCAGCACTATAGCACTGCTGCAGTTTTATAAACGTTACTTACTTTTTAGTAAGTACAATAGTTACCATTAGTTACAAGTAGTAAAAAATAACTAGTTACAATAGTTATCATTACTGTAACTATAGAAAAAAATTAAAAGCGTTACAATTTCCTTACCAGTTGCTATTTGTAGTAGTTACTGTGCCAATAGTTTGGTTTAAAAATGATTTTAATGTGGCACTTGCCATGATCAAATGCATTGAAATGTAACAAACATTATGGCATTTAAATGAGCTATCAACTTGACAAAACGGCCTAATTTTTGCTGACATTTGCATGCAGTTACCCTTTAAAACTGCAGAACAAGCTACATACTTTAATCCTTTAACATGCCAAATGGATGCACAAATGGTGAGCTAAAAGTAGAGACATTTAGAAAATGAGCAGCAACTGTTACAGAAAAAGGCATCTGCAATTGACCTCTTCAGGATAAATCTCCCAATTAAGAGAAGCTGTTGAGACTCCATGGCATGTGAAAGAAGCATGGAAGCAATATTGAAGATCCTTCCTAAACTCTATTGGTAATCGAAGATTCGCCAACACTTTGGAACGCTGGCAGCTACTCAATACTGTCAACTTGTGTCACACAGTAAAATATGGTTCATACAATGTTGGTTTTTTGTCACAATTGTTGAAAAATATTATTCTAACAGGACAAAAAAACTGCTAGAATTCATTCTGCTATTTAAACAAAATTAAAAAAAAAATTACTTGCTATTTTATTAGTGAAAAAATATTGTAAACTGTATTAATAATTTTTTTTGAATATAATTGATTATTGTTTTAAAATTATTTGATTGTTGAATGATGTCATCATGTAAATTTATCTAAAAATTAAATTTGACAGCTGCCATTTTACATTACTCAGCTTAAAAATAGGCAAACAGAATGTTTTTAAACTTCTTTTTGTGTTTAAAGTATGTTTTGAAAGGTTAAAATCTTAGAAATTTTACTTGAGAAAATAAATTTTTGAATGTTGTTTAAAATAGACCAGCAAAACATGTTTACAGTTCAAAAAAAAGACATAACTTCACTAATTATAATTCCAGCGTTGAGCAATAGCATAGCAAAAGTTATTCTTGTAAAAATAGCTCTTTGGAGAATATGATTGAAACCAGACTTCTTATCCAAGCCAAATAATATAAAAATGTTAGCGGCTTTTTACCGGCATTCAGCCAAATTATGTATTCCATAAAATGTTATTTAAGAAATTATTTATAAATTTTTTTTTGGATATATTAAATCAATTTAGAAACCTTTTCCCTTCTAAGCTAGTTGTCAATTAAGGAATGTTGGGTTTCGCATTTTGGTGTCTTATGGGGCTTTCCATGTTATTTAGAGCTCGAGTCCCTGTTGGGAGTCTACCACTGTTTACTCACAGTTGTTGTTGTTGTTGTTGATCCAGTTTTAAAATTTGTTGCAAAATTAATGTGAAGACTAATAAGTTTAGTAATATCAACTGTATAAAATAGATGCAAAATCCATTAAATAATTAATAAAATTATTAAAACCACTGGTTTCCAGAATATATTGAAATATTATTGATGAAATAAGTTCTGTGAGTGAACTTTGATAATTCACAAAAATAGGTTTGATTTTTGTATGTTACATAATGATTTTTTTGACAATGGGTGATTCTAGAAAGTAAATCTATGCAAAGAATCTATGCCTTCATCTATCAATAAAAAATATTTCATCCTAATTTTTTCCCTCTGCAGTATTCATTCTTTTTTTTTCTCTTTCTCATTCGCTTCCTTTTGGTGAATTTACTGATAAATTCAAACAATAATCACCAAAACAATAATAAACTCTATTAAAATTTCAGTTTTTTTACTTTAGAGTTCCATTACCGGTACTAAAAACAGTCAAAACACTCTTCAATCATCAATTCTTGATATCATTCAAATCATCAAGATTTCAAACATAACACTTCCCCAAATAGCCATTAAAAGTTTTTTTTCTATTAGTCATACCCTATTACTGTGAATGGGTGAATAATTCATTACAAAAACTATAATTTTTGTTTTTTTATAAGTACTATTGATTTACTTTTTTTTATATTTTTCATGTTGCATATTAAAAACTTTAAAAACAAATCACAACTTATAAAATCTAATAATATTGCAATGTGTTTTTCTTTTATCATTTTAATGCCAAAAAAATCCTACCAATTTTATTTTTCAAATTACATTTTCCTTCTCTAGTGTTAACCTTTCATGCATCCTTATCATTTTTCTTAACCTTAAAACAGGTAGATTTTCATTGCTAAAACAGGAACATCCTTTTTCTCCAGAGATGAAAATCGATTTAGTCTTTTTCTATAAAAGAAGACTTTTCTTAGCCAATAAATGGTGCCTGAATCTCAATGTACCGGTATCTGATCTGCAAGACTCACAAGTTCCCATTAGTTTCAGCACCCACAATTCCATAGATGAAGAAAATTAATAAAAAAAATTAAAGGCAAAAGAATGATGAGAAAAAAGTAATTTGCAGTCTGTGGAGTTGTGCTATTGCAATTGCAATGGAAAGTCAATTCTTCAGTATATACTTGCTGAAACTTGACCAGAAGGCAGAATCCAAATGACAACATTATTGCTGCTTTGTAGGGATGGTTGCACCAATGCACCATAATGGATACACATCCAATATTACCTTTGTAATAAAGGTTGTAAAGAAATAGGTTGTGATTGGACCGGAAAATAGCCTCTGCGCAATCGATTGTATCTTAAGCTGTTGGGGAGTATTTTCACTTTCTCGTTATTTGCAAACTTAGACATCATTAAAACTGGTTTTTCAACCTCTAAGTTAAATCATTAGTTTTTAGTTGGTGGATTTTATTTAATAATTTTTTTTAATCCTTCCATTATCAAATCGGAAGTAAAAATATACGATTTTGCTACTTCGGGGTTGAATAGCTGTTAGTCAAATTGATTATAATTTTAGTTACTTCAAACAGAGGGGGTAATATTTAATTAATCATGATCATTTATTTCTTGCGTGACCCTTGTGTGTTGTTTATTTTTCATACTTTAGCTTTCTCAAAATTACATTTGGCAACTACGGATTTAGTTTATTCAGCTTAAAAATGACCAAAAGAATGTTTTTAAAAAAACTTTTGTGTTTAAAGTATGTACCTTAAAAATTACATTGAAATCTCACTAAAACCATAGAAAAAATTTAGTATTTAAGTATTGAGAATAGAGATTAACTTTGAACACCTCACTATAAAAAAAGTAAAAACTACAGTATGAAATAGAGACTTAGAAATTTAAATTTTTTATGGCATAAAATCAATAACAGAGAACGCCTTATATTTTAAAGATTTCAGATAAAAAAATTGTCAATTTCTTTAAAAGTAACTAATATTTTTAAAACAAAACTGTAAAAAATATCCCATTTTACGATACATCTTACTTCCTTTTCAAATCTAGTATCTAGTACCTTGGAAAGTAATTTTGTATTTTTTTAAGTAATAGTTGTGACCAGCTAAAAAAAAAATTGTTTTATGAATTTTGTGATACGTAGCAAAGTCAACTTTTTGACCTCACAAATGAGTTTCACGAAGTTCTATATTTTGAATTGTTGTTGAATGTTTAAAGATTATGCACTAGATGATTAGAAGTTAAATTTATAATCAATATTGGATTGCCCAAGCCAATTCTCTTGATCTATTATTATTTCACTTGCTTTCAACAATTTTATAATTTTTGAAATATTTGTTGATGTTAAGGAAGCAGTTTTGAAATCAGATACAGTTCAATAAATAACTAAAAGATGTTTTTAATTCCACAGCTTAGGAATTTAGACTTTGCATCATGCCATCTTTGGCTGAAAGCAATATAAAATACATATAGCCCTCTAAGCTTATAAGTCAATCAATCAACTAAAATACTTAAAAATAGCAACCAAAAAAAAAATAACGAAAAATCGCTAAAAATATTTTCTGTTTTTAGTTTTATCAATCACTAATTCTTACAAACTTATACTAACTTGTAAGCGCTAAAAATTGTCTATTTTTAGCGCTGCTTAATTCAACGCTGAGAATAAGTAATATGACCACCAAGTGCAAAATGTTCACCGGATTTTATTTCAGCAATTAATTGCAAATTATGTTTTTCAACTATCATTAAAGCTCCTCGGAACCGCTGTAAAATTAATCTTCTTATAAGATATTGCAACGCAATTATCAAATTATAAAGCCAATTAGCAGACCACTTTTAATCTCAATAATAAATCAAGTCATTTCACCGTTCACCGCACAGGACCAAACTCAACAAGTGCCAAGAAGTGCCATTAATGTCACAAAGATCACATATAAATTCACAAAAGTATATTTTAAAACACTCGACTGTGGTAATCCACAGCAGCAAGAGTCATATAGCAAAAGTGAAATACTTTATTGCCAACATCAGTTGCTAAACTATCAGAAGAGATAAAACTCAGAGCCAACAAACACAAATCATACTCAGTAAAACTCAGTTGCAACACATTAGTGTGCAAAAGGGATTCCACACAGCCAAGTGACGACAGTGGACAGTCGACAGTCCACTTCAATTTATACTTGCAACAGACCACAAACGACACACTGCATTATCCAGAACCAATCACATAGAAATATATAAGTTATATCTATATGTGTGTGGAGAGCAATAAAAGCGAACGATGAAACTACTAAATCCACAAAATGACCAACGACCCATCTGACAGAGTGCAGAGATGGTGTTGCCAAGGAAACGGCCTATCATCAAGACAATAACCAGCCTGCATGCTCAGCATCCTTTACGACGGGAGAATTGTGTGGACGAGACCTCTATCACCATCAATCGCGACCTCCATCTCGAGACCTGACGCAAACGCGGTGGTCAGCCGCAAATCGGAATTATCAACGCCGATCCAATTCCTCGCGTCTTCGAACTGTGACTCAGGATAATGGCATGCGTTTAAAAGCTGCTGCCGTGCGTCGTTTCCTGTGCTGTGCAAAATACTAATGGAAACTTTCTTCGCATTTCTTGCTTCAAGAGAGGAGAGACAAGGAGTTTTCTACTTGTTGTGATGCTCATTTGTTAGTTATCGCTTAATGCATTGCTTACCGTATCGATTCTATAAACCGATAACTCGTTTACGTAATGTGTCGTCAAGCGTCACGTCCATGCTTTGTATATGTGCACAACTTAAAGGCAAAAGAAGCGCCTTATTAAATTATTTTTATTGTCGATTGAGCACGATTTTAGCTGTTTTTGAGATTGTTGCGAACTAATCACAACTAATATAATACAGTACATGTTGGTATTTTATTGAATACCTTATCATACTTCTCCATCCACGACCCAAATTCGTGATTCTCATGTACTATACATAACATCATAACATGATCAATAAACCAAAGGTACATATTCGGTAAAAATTTGGCAAAAATCGTGTTTCTGAATTCTGAATCGATCAATTTGAGTTCCAATAACTAAATAAATTCCCATCATCTTATTCGGTCCATACTCTTATAATAAATAAATCACTTGCATTTTGTTCACAATTATGTCTATAGCTATGTATTCTAAGTAGACTACCTTGTCTATAGCTTGCCTTTTTGCATCCAAATTCAGCAACTTCTAAATTCTAAAATAGTACATTTTTTCTTTTCAATTTGCACAATACATTTTTTGTTTTCAAAAGTATTCTAGATTAATATTAGGTTTAAGTTTCTATATTTTTTACTTATATTTAAACTTTTCATTTATTCCTAGTTAAACCTAAATTTTGTTCCGAGTTTAAGCCTTTTAGTACATGATCATTCTTGTTGCATGCTTCTTTTATTGATATATCATCATTGTCGATTGTTACTCACAATGATGTTATGCTATTGTAGTAAGGTTTCTTTGCAACTGAAATGTCATTATTAAATCAGTAAAGCATCGGCTTTGCTCAAGGCAACACATCTTTCTTTATTCTCTCTCAGATTCTTTTTCTTCTTCTTCTTCTTCTTCACTATCTTACCATTAGCCCTAACTTAAGAGACTTAGCTTTTTAATCTCTGACACTTTTATGATTGCTTTACAGTTAGCTTTTTGGTATATCTTTTCATATTTTTCTATTTTGTTTTCCAACTAACGTTTTATTTGTATTTTTATCTATACAAAGTTCACTTTCAATTACATCGTTCCACTCATTTTTACTTTGTTTTTCAACTAACTTTTAAATAACTTTTCTGATTGCTTTAGATTGGCTTTTTTTCATTGTTTTTCAATACGGTATATCTATTCATGTCTTTTCATCCTGTTTTTCAACTAATCTCACATCAGCTTTATAAATTACTAAACTGAACTGAATAATTACTGAATAAAAAATAGTACTAAAATAAAATTATTTTTTTTGATTCTTTTTAAACAAAACCATCTATAAGTGTTTGCTTTTGTTTTTCAACTGCTCGTTGATCATAGTAATATTTAGAAACTAGGATAATTTTCACAAAATATAGCAAAATACTGGAGAAATATGATAAATGTCAGAAAAATAGGTGAAAATAGATCAGTCTTCATAATATAAGAAAAAATTGGTAATATAGGTAATATAGGACATAAGTAAGATACCTGCAATTATTAAACTCTTATTTATTACAATTACAATACATGTACAATATAACTAACAATCAATTTACTACACAAACAAATATAATTTCCTTAAGTATACCTCTTTTTGGCTTACACAGTAAATGCAGTAAATACAATTTAGTAATTAAAATGTAGATTTGTTGTTTGTGTTTAAATTTTTTCTATGATAAGGTCCAGATCCAGAAGCAATCTTGAATATTGAAATAATTTAGTTTAAGGAGAAATTTTGTGCCAACGTTTGCAAGTTTCGGGCAATTTGTTTTTTGTTTTTTTTTAACATTACGCAGAAACGGCGTGTGTTTGCACTCCATATTCTCAACGCACTTTCATTACACAAGTTGTTAGTAGTGCTGCAGTTGCTTAATTTGCAAATTATCTTTCTTGAATTTTAAATGATATAATTATTTAATGGCTACAAAAAGAATGCTACACTGCTTTTAAATTTGGCCAGTCTTGGGGTGTAACAGTTTTATCAAGTTAACAATGATTCTTAACTTGCCATTCAACAATAATGATAATTTTGAAATTATTTTGTAAGTGAAATAATCAAGTTATTGACACGTTAAAAATTTAACCACGTTTTACAAACATTTGGCACATGAAACAATTTTTAGCCTATTTTTTCTATGGAAAATTCAAGTTCAATTACAATAGTAAGTTAGATATGGTGAGTAAGCAGCCATCTTGTTTCAACCGCCTTAGATAAGTCGTTTTAGATTGAGAATACCACTTTACATTTATTGACTTCTTTTTACTTTTTCTGATATACCTAATATTGTCAGAGATTTTCAGACAAAAAACATTTCAGAAAAAAATGAAATTTTTTGGTGATTTAAGTCACTTAATTTTCGCAATTAAACACAGCTATTGTAAATAAAAAAAGTGGAGCACGTCATCCAATGTTTTTTTTTTTTTTTTTTCTTTTTTTTTTTTATTTATTTATTAATGACACTAATTGTCACATTATCTGTTTTTAAGTTAAGATACTCGTCTTGTACTATCTCCTAGATGAGAATTCAGTACTATATATATAGATATAGCTCTAACATAATGTTAAAATTGCAATAAATAAATTTTGCTGACTTGTGAGTTTATGCTGTGCAGTATACAGTAGGTACCTATGCTAGATACAATTGAATTTTGTTTACAATGTTGAACGACAAGGTTTGAGGCCAAACTTTGTTACTTTGTCACTTCAAACAAAATTTTTCTAACTCTTTAATTTAGGACAATTTAGGACACGCAATGAGGGACCTAAAGAATTGCGTATTCTTTGGTGTCCAGAGTAACCAAGTTAGGAAAATTTTGTAAACAAAAACAAATCGCAAACAGTCAATTTCAAATAAAAAATGTGTTCTGGGAATTCTGAGTTTGCGACGCACAGAAACTCTGCTGTAGAGAATTTCAGAACTACAGTAAATCCCGGATCAGTCGCTTAAAAACAATGAAAGCATTGCGGGCAATTCCTGATACAGAGGTAGCAGACTTCGTGACGTCATGAATCGCAGCAGCTTCCATAATCATTTTCCTTTTGACATTCACTTTTTTTTTTTTACAAATTTTAACGTTTAATTATCGTTTGTGACGAGTAGATTCATACCTATTTAATAATTAACCAGTTCAGTTCACTTTACCTTTAACTGTAAGCTCAATACCGGTATCGTAATGTGTTTTCTCGCGCTAAAATTCAAAATAAGTGGGTGAAGAGAATGAGTGCAACGAAGATGGGCGATATATTTCATCTTGTAATGACACGCACACACTTGACTTAATTTTCACCAGTTAACGTCATTTGAGCGCAAAAAACGATTTGGAAACTAGTGAATCCGTATCGAGAGATTTTCCGCTTTAATGACGCTGCCAGTGGCCGTCAACGCGTGAGATTGCATCATTTGTAAGCAAATGGCAATGTGTGTGAATTAACGAGGGAATCTCCACCGAGGGTCATGCGCAATGACTGCCATGACGATTTGCATTCAAATAGAATACTCCTACGTGTCGTAAACGTTAAACCCTTTTAATACGCAACTGTTGCAGTGTGAGAGTAAGAGAAATAGGAGAGAAAAAGGGGAAATAATTAAACATTTAGTTTATATCTACAATACAAAAAATAAATATTTTTAAAAAGGATGTGGTGAATAAAAGAAGAAACTGTATTGAGTAAGCAGCTCATAAAAATATTGTATCACCCTAACAACAGTTCAAAGCCGTCCCCTATCCCCTAAATTGACTTCTGTTCATTTACTTCTTGTACTAAGTACACATTTCACCAAGACTAATGACCCTTGACCGAGTCAGATCTACAACTAAGAGTCGTAAATTTTCTTTACATGCGTTGAAGGAAAACCCACAAACCCTAAAAAAGAGAAAATATTTGAAATGTTTATTTTTAATGGTAATAAATAACTATATCGTACGAAGTAAAAGAAGTTTGATATTCTTGACATTCTATAATTGACAGATTAAAATAATTTCTGTAAATTTATAAAAATTTATAAAAAGCTCTTCAAATCTCCATAAAATCTCTAATAAAATCTTTAAAAATCTCTAAATAATATCTTTAAATGTCAATAATCTCTACAAATCTCTGCAAATCATAAATCCTTAGTAAAAAATATCTCCTATTAATTCCTATTAATTAATAAAAATCCAGAAAAATCTGTATAAAGTTTTGGAATCTCGAAAATCTAAAACCAAATTTAAAAATCTTTAAATAAACAAAAAAAAACTTATCTCTAAAAACGCCTGAAAAATCTGTTAAAAATTCCTAAAATCCAGATCAATCGCTACAAAATATTACAAATCGATGCGTAACCCGAAAGTATAAAAAAATTTCTCGAAATTCATTAAAAAAATGATTAAAAAATACAAACTCAACCCACCACATTACACAAATTAATATAAAAATATTCTACATAATTATAAACTCAATTTCAAAACCATGAATAATTAAAACTCATAGCAAAAACATTTTTCTTCCTAAAAATCTAAAAACCTTCACTGCCCTACTTAATATCTCAACAAACATTAAAAAAAAAAAAAAAAAAAAAATTCTTCACCTTTCCACTGCACTTAAGACACACAAAATGAACGCAAATTTGACATGCATGAGAACAAGCTGAAATCTTCGTCTTTTTTCAACTAGTGAGAAAAAAATAAAAGGAATAAAACAACTTTAATAAAAAGCAACGATGATGATTATGGGGAAAGTGAGGAGGGAAAAGAGGCCGAATAAATGCAGCGTTCGTGCGGAGTTTTCTTGTTAATGGCGCGTTGACATCATCGTTGACCTTCGCTGAAATATATTTCCTCCAATATCCAACGTTCTAACTACAGTCCTCTGTCTGTTTTTTAATAATATTTTTTTTCAATTATGTTTAAATGATACGGTGCGAGCAAGTCGAAAACAGTTATCAGGTTTACACCTCAGTTATAAATGTATGTGAGTGGAAAAGGGTCAAAGTGATTGCAAAATGAAAAAGAATAACGGATGTATATAAATATACATATGTCTTCTATTTACACACAAAGTAGGGTACCGGTACCGGTATCTGTTAATAAGGTTCGTAACTCGTACAAACCATAACATTTTGCGTGGCAACGTACAGTATCTTTGAGTTTATGCGTTTTTGCGAGCATATACGAGTATTGCTCAATTCATCCGTCGCAGTCTCATGTTGATGTTTACTTAAGATGTGTTTTATCTTTGCAAGATCGCTATTGTACCGTAACACATTTGAATAAAAAAAGAATAATTTATAATAAATACAGTATTCAGTTGGAAAAATATTTACTTGGGCGAATTTATACAACTTGATGTAAAATTACGTTGTTTGTTACGCGTTTACATTTGATATGTAGTTACCGTAAGCAAAGTCTCTAAGAAAAAATTAAAAATTGCACAGGTTTTAGGCATTGATTGCATATACGATAAAGTATCATTTGACGAAATTGACAAAACTTAGAAAAAAATTTTGTTTTTCTATAACTATATTATTAATTATACTACTAGAGCCATTACAGACCAACTTAATTATTAATTCTAGTAAAACCTGCAGAAAGAGAGACCAGAGAGCTGGTAAACACACTTAACAGATTAACCTTGTAAGCTCAAGTGTAAAGCTTTACTACCAACACCTGTTGACTTGAACAAACAACTTTGTTTACTTCACTCTTATTTCACCAATCCATCTACAAAAACCATCCCAACATTCAAAAACAACCATCTCAGAAAACTTCATGTCTTATTCGATTAGAAAATGAATTGGATTTATTTTCCTTCCAAAGAAAAACTTACTTTTATCACTCAACTACATTTACCACAAAAATGCTAAATTGATAAGTAACATAATAAAACCTTTTTTTCCACATTTTGTGACAATACAAGTTTATTCCTAGAGCAAATGACTGAAGCGTACAATTGGAAGAGAAGTAGATCAAAGGAACATTGGGAAGCACCAATCATAATTTTATTACTCCAACTTGATCAATGTGCCTTGTCTGACCGAGATATTGACAAGTATTTACGACAATTGCAATATCTCAATTGAATAAAGTTCGATCCGTTGCATCACAAAAACGTTTATGGCATGTGCAATTCGAGAGGAACAATCAAAGAGATGGTAACTGCACTTGACCGATTTTTTCTTAAGCAATACTCTTGCAAACACATTTTGGATATTACAAATGTTAATAAGTTATTTTCGGTTTCCTTGGAGGCAAAAATTGTCCCAATTGTCCAGACATGCAAATGACGTAGACCAACCAAAACAGAAACAATTTTGCTGAGAGTAATTCAATAAAAATTTGAGGAACAAAAATGTTTTTTGGTAGAAATGTAGTTGAGAGATTAGTCAGTTTATTTTAAGAAAAAGTCAGCAAAAATAATTTGTTCTCTGTTTTTACTCCCCCTGAATTGCGGCTTTAAACTGAAACCAAAAGCTCAGTATTCACCACATCCAGCACACATTAACTAGTCTTTGTCGTATTAAATCCCACAATTTCATGTGAAAAACATTTCCCATCACCCAACAAAATCACGACAAATTTTGAGTCACTATAGAAACACCATGACTTACTTGTTAGCTTTAAAGCTTCGCATTCTTTTCAATTACATGTTTTTCCAGCAGACAATTCGATTTTATGTCAATCCAATCTCCCCATCTCCTTTTAAACCTCCTAAAATCCTTTCAAATTGGAATACAACCCACGCCTTTAAAATATTAACCACTTTTTTTCTTTTTTTTTTTTTTTTTTTTTAAGGTAAAAAATTTCAATTGTATTTGCTCTAATATAAACAAGTGGAGAAAAAGTCATCTTAATTTAAAATTTAAAAGATGAAATAAAAAAGAAGAAAAGGAGAGAAATTGCTGCTGTCAATGAGGAGCCATGTTTTATTCATTAGGCCTGTAATGCAGAGGGAAATTCTTCAATAAGAAGAAAATACACTCCCGTTTTTTTGTTCCTTTCTTTTTTATGTGTGATGTGAGGGTTGAGATGAGAATTGAACTAGAACAAATTGGATTGCAATAGATTCAAATGAAATAAGAAAAGTGTAGGAAATGACAGCCAGATAAAGTGTCGTTTCGAGTGCGCCGAATTAAATGCGAGTTTCACAAATATCAATGTAAACATTAATTATTTTCGTGTTGTTCATGCTTGATTTTGTAATGTACGGTATATATATATATATACTCAAGGAACACGTAATTTTAACAAGTAACACACAAAATAGACAAGCACAAGAAATGAAAATATGGAATACTTGTACATTCGTAAAAAACACTCAATGCGCATGTACACAAGAATAACTCGGCGATTTCGTCATTTTAACACAAAAAAGTCACTCTTACGTCATAAATAATTCCATTTTTGTGTACATCGAGTTGCGGTTGTAAAAAAAAAAAGTTTCCGGAAGTCTGAGTAGCAGAACTGGGGTATTTTAACTCGGGGACTTCGAGCTTGGCGACATTTCTCCAAGTCAAACAAATTTTAGGAAATTTTAATGATTATAAATAAATTTTACACAAAAATTCTGAGTAAAATCAGGGAAAAATAGACAGTGCCGGATTAAGCCCTGTGAGGCCCCTAAGCAGTTGAAATCTCGGGGCCCCTCTCGCAAATTATCTCGCTAGATAGAGATGACCATCACTACTGTACATTACATGTACTGTACGTAAGTTGCATCAAAACTTTTTTTCTATAGAGTCCTGAGTCTTTAATGTAAAGTTTTCGTTTTTTTTTTTTGCGTTGATTTTTTTTTTTTTCTATTATCGTGGGGCCCATAGGCTGGTGCCTAAGCAACGTATTAGTTAATCTAACACTGAAAATAGATACTAGTGTATGTAGGAAATTTGTCTTAAAAAAATAAAATAAAAGGTCATTTCTCAACTTGTCTAAAAATAAAGAGAAAACATAGTTGTTTGATTTTCTACGGACTTCGTAGCTGTTGAGTCTCCTCCAAGGACTCGCCACCAAGGGATGAGTTGCGAGAGAGTTCCCTGGTCGATCTCAACGCTCAACTGGCCGGAGACATGATTTTGGTCAAGGAAGTTTATTCTAACAAGAAGCCTGCAGCCGCTCCGCTGGCTGTGTGTGGTTCTGTGGTTGCAGGCCTGATCTTAAGACATCGTGAG
>JAQFZP010000932.1:0-24901 GCA_034695745.1 Geophilus truncorum | reverse complement strand
TTGTGAATTTGCGGAAATAAAATACTTTATTTCCGTCTTACATACTGATTGGAGTCTCGTTTATTGATTACACACATACAAAGGAAAATCGGCCAGTTAAGAGGAAATCCCTAAATTAATACAAATTTAGTGGTGCATTGTTGATTAGAAAGTCGGATCGCGTCAGTGCAAAACTACAGCATCATCAAGAGAGGAAAAATGCACGCGAATTCACAAGCCAACTCCCTTACGTTACAGATTTCCAACTCATTTTCAAACTCCCATACTATACGTTGAGAGCGTACGGGGAGGGAAAAAATCATAATTTATTACGTTTTATACACGGTGTCAAGCGCCACGTACACACAACACTTACACATAGGTGGGCTAGGGGATTTTAATCAGAGATGGTAGCCTGGGCCCGAGGGCGAAACGACTCCCATGCATATTTAATTCACCTTCATTCTTCCTCCTCCCTTTGCCATCTCGGAAAGAGGGGAGATGCCCTAGCGGCAAACCCTAATAATTCATATTTGCGTGAGCAATCAGACTCGACATGACTTCCTATTTAGATATTCTCGGTGCAACTGGAGAAGAAAAATCCAACTCCAACGCACGGTTTGGTGCATCGCACAAGACTCATTACAATGGGTATTTACCAACTGCACTTCGACATCAGCTTCCTTCTTTTCTCTTATTATTCTCCTCCTCTTTACCCTCTTTTTTATTTTATCAATATTCGACACTCCCAAAGGGAAAATTTTACTTCATTCAATAAAAATTCCTCCCTTCCACATCACCATGAATGTGTAAACAGAACCAATTTGAAAATTTAAACTCTCCCATTAGAACAAACATTAAAATTTTCCATTTCCTTCTTCAATAGTGCAAACTGCTTTCTCCTCGTGGATTTGAGCAGACCGACCACTTGGAGCAGAAGAATTTAATGAACTTTTCTGTTTTCCAGTCTCCATTCCTTCCAAGGAGACGAAAAGGAAACAGAAAAAAATTCTCTTCCCGAACCTATTCAAAAACTAAAGAAGTGGTTACACGAGCTAAAGGATTCCTTCACATCTACTTTCGGGTGATGTAGAGCGGGTGATATATTTTATGAAGAGTGCTCAGGTAAGTCTATGTCAACGATATACGACTGTAAAAAGAAGATTTATTGCCTCATTCCCACCTATAACATTTTTTATAGTTAGTGATGAAGAATAAATAAAGAAAAAATCAATTCTTTTGACTTTGCCAATGCGGCTGACTTGCAACTCAACTATGGTTTTAAAGTCCTTTTGTACTGCAAGGAAATTCACCACGACACAAGTGGCCTGTGGCAAATTATACCCACTGGTTTAAAATACGATCGAGAAACCCACGAATAGAAGAGAAATAGAAGCTGGAGGGAGAAGCCTACGCTCATAAATTGAAGTTGAAAAAAAAAAAAAAGAAAAAATATTCATCACATATTCTCAGAAGAATAGATCCTAGACTCAGCAAAAGGAAGAAGGGCTCTCATAAATTGACACTATCACCTGCATTACCGATGGCCAAGTTGAAAAACAAATTCTTTAGAGAAGATTTTTTTTCATCTCGCCTTTAAAGAGTGGGTCCCGTTGAAAAATTATAGGAAAACTGCAAAGAGTCTGCGTTTATTTTGTCCTTATCACACCACACCAGAAATGCGACCGCCTTAAACACGCCCCTTCCGAAAAATTACAACTTCTTCCGCTTTATTTATAGCAAAACCAATATGATGTAAGAGCAGAATTTTATTATTTCGAGTTAAAATATTTCAGTAGAAATATAAGAAATGTTTTCATATTTAATGCATTCCATTGGGTTATTTAAAAGTTGAGTTCATGTTTTAATTTGCGAAATACCGAAAAAGGAGAC
Organism: Geophilus truncorum; assembly: GCA_034695745.1. Classification (NCBI taxonomy): domain Eukaryota; kingdom Metazoa; phylum Arthropoda; class Chilopoda; order Geophilomorpha; family Geophilidae; genus Geophilus; species Geophilus truncorum. Next base: position 23,029 of record JAQFZP010000932.1, on the reverse strand, counting down.
CATTTACACGAATATTTTCTTATCACAAAACTGCGTCGCCTTAAAAAATTAATGGCACTTTTACATTTCACTTCTCAAAAATTTCCTTCTGTCCTCGGGTCGCTTTGAACTCGCGACCCCAGAGCTAAGAAGAACGCGCCTAACCATTCAGCCATGAGACCCACCAGGTGACTTAAAGATGCGCGCAGATGGTTCTATATTGATTAACGCAGAAAAAAAAAACAAGGAAATAAATAAGAATTAATTATTGAACTATCTAATCAATAGTTATTACTTTATTTCTTAACTTTTCTCTTTAAGATTATAAATTTTAATTACAATACGGGTTTCAAGATGAATAAGTATGTTTATTGACTAAGAGAAAATAAAATTAAACAATTTCCGAATTTTATTTTTTAATATTATTTGAAAAGAAAACTCATTTTTCGGTTTAACATCAAAACACAAACAGAATCCTCATCAAAAACCGAATCCAATTCATTTTTTTTTCTTTCAGCAGAATGACAAGTAACCCTAAGATGTTTTCCATCTGAAAAATTCATCGAAAGAAAAAAATGAAAAACAAATCAACCAAGATATACAACCTATCAAAACTTATTAAATTTAGCCTACAAATTCACTTTCAAACTTATTTTTAATTTTACTGTTACACAAATAATGCAAAAGGTAAATATACATACTCTCATCCAAAATTCCCCACTAATATTATTTGATGTTTTGATTTCCATTTCCGCTGAATTATACTAAAGTAATTAAGAGTCTTTACATAGTTTCACAACATTCAGCGTTTTTTCCCTCGGCATCACGCAAACTAAATACTTTAATTGAATTGGTGTTCTACACACGCACAAAGAATGATGTGGTAGAGTGAATGGAAAAAATTCCATCTCCTGTTGAATCATTTTTCCTTGGCCGCCACTTCAGCTCACTGCTCTGCCTGCATCCATCATTACACAGGGGAAGAAAAGCCGGCCCTTCGCTTTAGAAGCCAAGCTGAAAATGGAGGGTTATTCGTCAGCAAGAGAGCGAAGCCTAGAAAACGCATGTCACTGCATTCGTCAAAGAGTAAAAAAGAAAAGAAAGAAAGAAAGAAAAGCTCATCTAACATCCACCTCCATCTAGACAGAAACGGAAATTTTTGCTCGTTATAAATGTGTATATGCTATAGATTCGAAATGGGTCCGTTTAGAGCGTTATGAGAAGAAAAAAGTAAGAGAGAGAGAGGAACAACAAAAGATTCGAGATATAAAGAAAAAAAAGCAAAAGACTTCCATTCATGTTGTTACCAGATGACCAACACAAAAGAAACAGCTCGCTTGACAGAGGAAAAGCCGCTCACAAGAAATGATCGAGTGCACTAATACGCCGCCCCACACAAGGCTTGCGAGGTTTTATCTCACAACTTACATCTTTTTTCTACTTTTTTTCTCTTTTCTTTTTTTTTTTTCTATGAAGGAAAACAGTGGGAGCCTAAACTAGTTAGTGTAAGATGAGTGGTAATGAGTACAACTCATGTTATGGGCAGTAAATGGCATTATTTCCTCGATCATTTTTCATCGTAGGGATATTAACTTTTTTTATTTTTTACTTCATTGTGTTCTGCTTTAGTCGGTCGTAGAAAAAAAGTTTCTTTTTTCTTCTAAAACTGCAATCAGGTCAGAGGAAAAGCACAGTAAAACTGAGATGTTTTTAGTTTTGGTGATGGTGGTGGTGGTGGAAGGCGAGAGAAAGATTGTTGAAAATAAGGGTAGATAAAGTTAGAAAAGAGGGTGTGCAGCAAGAAGTTGAAAAAATGTTTCTTTTTGATTTATGTTTTTTTTTCTTATTTTCCTACAGGTTCAATGACTTGCCAAGCACAATAGTAACACTTCACTATAACCGTGTGAAATTCCACAACTGCAAGACATTAGTCTGCACTTGAAGAACGCTTCGTTTTATGGCAGACAGCAAAAGAATTAGCAAGAAGAAGAAGCAGACGAGTGAAAAGAAAAGGCAAGAAAAGGTAAGTTGGAGAAAAAGATAAAAAAAAAAAAAGAAAAAAAAGAAAAGAGAAAAAATAAAGAAACAAAAGAAAAGAAGTTTATACAAGTCCAACATCTGTGAAGTGGGCACTTTGTACTTCAATCCAAATCCTAAACATGTTGAAAGTAAGAAAAAAGAAAGAAGTAAATTCCTTCACGAGAGCCGGAGATTCCATTTACCAAAGACAATGCAACCGTTAGGATACACAGACAAGACAATATTGACAAGAGGAGTGAATGAGGTTCCTTCGCTAACAGAGAGGGAACACATTGCCAATATACACAAGCGCCTTGCAACGACAGGATGCAGAAACAAAATTATTGGAACGCAGGCATTTTGTTTGATGGACACGAGGTTGTAATAATATCGTTTCGCACACTGGCCAACAAGATGCACTTCATACATGATCATCATCCAATGCAAACAATTTGCAGAGAAGAAAAGAGAGGGTGTAGGTGCACAAGGCGTTTCCTTGGCAACCTCATCTTACGTTTCTATACAAAATGTGCTCCCCACAAGGACAAAACAGACTCCTTTTCAGGCGGGAATATTATGCTCATAAAGTCTAATCTCCGTCACTTCATGGACCGCAATTTTCTCCCCTTCTCTTAGGCCCATTATTAAACTAAGCGACTCGTTTGTGGTGCGGAGAAAAAGAGAGAAAAGAGAAAAGAAAAGTAAGGAAAGGGTGTACACGAAACAAAAACCCATTCATTCGATTATGTGCAGCAAATAATCAGGAAGTGAAATGAGTGTGGGTGGGAGAGCGAAAGGTCTTTTTAATTATTTAGAAATACCGTACCGTAATTATTTTTAAAATTATTTTTTATTGTAATTTAAAGATTTGTGCTCCACCCTTTTCCCCCTCGTTGCATTTTAGAATACACTTTTCTCTCTCGCTCACTATTCTTTTGGGTGCTAACTTTTCATTAGCAGAGCAATTAACCTGCTGAGAAAAATAATCCTTTGCTCCAGAAATGAGAGCTCGTTTCACTTGGCGTCATAATCACCAGTTTCGCCTACTTTATGCTGGTCTAATGATTTCATCTTAAGTACAATACCAGAAATAAAACCCCAAAACTTTTCGCGCTGTTTCTACAGCTTTAATAAAATCAATTTATTCAAATTCAACTCGGAATAAAATATTTAGTAAAATCAGTTTAGAAAATTTACAAAAAAAAAAAAGAAAGATAGGGGGAAGGTTAAATTTGAAAGTCATTTGCATTTTTTATTGCCCTAAAGACACCTAACGACAAAATTGAGGTACAAAAACATAATTGACATAGACGCCATTAAAGGAAGGGTAAATCCACGACCCTTGGCCCCACGCCAATAAAATTCCCCCCTTTGCACGTTGGCACTATTTTCTTGTCTACTTTTCCTTCCATTGCTAGTGAGGAAGCGAAATTAATTAGATGCGGCTCTGGCAAAAACATTTTCTTTTCCCGCCCTTCCATTGTCCTCCAGCAAAGCCACAGAAACTACTACGAATGAGCAGCAAGGAAAAAGGGGAAGAAAAAAGAGAAAAGAAGAGATTGCTTTCACAATTTCACTTTGGTGTAAGAAAAACAAAGTGAAAAAAGTGGGGGGAAAAACTCAAAGTTTCCTCGACGTGCGAAACTGCGCAGTCCTTCCGCCTTTGGTGCGCATTTGCATTGTAAATGCACAAGAGTTTTGATTACATCGCTGTGCGACCTCAAATTATTTATTCATTCATTTTTTACCTTGTTTTATTTATTATTTCTTTAAAAATGCCTTCTCGTTTTCAACGATATTTTCATACTCTGTAGCGTGCATCTCTTTTATGTTGCCGTGGATACGCACCAACAAGCGGAATACTAATAGATAAGAAGGCAAGGAGTCTCGCGCACGCCCACCCGCATCCATGACAGTCAAAGAAATGTCTGTGCAGGTTCCCAGCAATACAATCAGCGTTGTCGTTTGAAAATAGTATCGGTGACACTCGGCCGCGCACCCGCTCGTGAACTATGGAGAGAGGATATGAGATCGCCGTTGCCATGGAAACCGCACCCCGGCAACTGTAATTGATTGTGCGTCGCTCGGAGGGGTAATTGAAGTCAGCGTGATGGGCATCGTCGTGTTAAGCGAACAGGACTGAAGACCCCCTTCGTGTAATTAATATACTCTTTTCAGTGTCACTTTGACGTAGAAGAAAGAGAATGAAAATGTCCCATCTTGGGAGCACCGAAATTGCGCGTCATGAAAAGAATGCCACTTTTTTTTCCTGTCTTCTTTTCTTTTTTTAATTTTTTTTTCTGCTTTTGGTGGTGGCAAACTTTGAGGAATAAACTTTAAAATGAGCAAGATGAGAAGAAAATTAAAAAAAAGGAAAATAAAGAAAATAAAAAGATTTGACACGTACATGGCATATTAAAATTTTGAGAAATTAAACACTTATTTTTTCACGTCTAATAAAGTGATCGCAAGACTTTTTAAACTGTGAAATACTTCTTTTTTTTTATTCGAAAATGATTAAAACGTTGTGTAAAAATAGGAAGAATGTTGACGAATCAGCTGCTCCTCATTTGTGCCACGCAAGAGCAATCTTAAAGTGATGCCACAAACCTACACCAGGTCAGTTTTAGATTAAATAACCGCGGAGGTCCCAGTTTCAGTGTTTCACAACGACGAGAAAATGCCGAATGTAGCGCGAAACAACCAATCGTCTACGTCAATTTCACAATATTGATGAAGCCGTATTATTCAACAGCGTGTTGTCAACCGGATGTCCGATATATTCGTCTTGGCTGTTAATCCGGCGACGCACAGACTCGTTCGAGAGATCAATGAAAAACATGCCAAATAAATCTATCCTTTATTTCCAAGCCTCATTTTACTCTTCAAAAACAAACACCTGGCAACTTAAATCACAACAACCGGAAAAATAAAAAAATAAAATTGTTTTTCCTTATTTAAAAAAAAAATAGTGTTTTAATTTTTAATTGCTCCTAACCTAATTTTAGCCGCGTTTGTACTGTTTTCAAATCTAAATTTAACTAGACCTTCATCTAAATTAAAAACAAACAGAAAAAAACAAAAAAAAAAACAAGTAAAAGCAACAATTCACGTTGCACACGTGAAACGCACGTGTGCATCAATCTGAAATTACAAAATTCTTTCGCATATGCGAAAAACTTCGATCCAAGGTGAAAACCGGTAATTTATTGCCAACTGCACGCAAACTCAGTGTGTTACAGTATTGCTTAGGTAACAACATATTCCAAGTGTGTTATTAGAGTAGAGATTTTTCCCCGAAACGACAATATCTCGTACACACACACACCGCACCTGGCAGCAGAAAAACAACTCGAGCATTATTTCCTCCCAGAAATCAGTAGCAACAAGCGAAGCTTGCAGCGCAGTCTGTTTTCGATAGAGAGCGGCAACGACCGATGGACGAAATCTAATAAACACTCAAGCAGGCTGCAAACTCCTCTCTTTTATACAAGCTCGTCTTTTCAATGAGAGAAAAAAAAAAGTGACTCGAGAATCGAGAATAAAAGTGTCTGCCCTATCACATTACTTGATCAGACGGCTACTCCGATAAAAGTTGGGAAAAGAGAGAGTTGACGCCAGACGTTTTTCGCCCCGTATATATACACAGAGGGGCCTTTCTGAAATCAATCAAGCGTAAAAAGGAAAAGAAAGGGGACGGAGTAGGAAGGAGCAGTGGGAAGATGGCACCACGTACATTTGCCGACGAAGGGTGCTGGCGGCGAATGGAAGCCTTATCAGCAAACCTCACGCACCGTCAGCAACGCGTCCGACGCGCGAGTTAATTCAGAAATAAGCTCATTACATCGGGCAATTGGAGGGTTCGAAAGAAAAACGATCAAGGTGATTTTCACTTTTGCATATCATATTGGTTTATTCAGCGATGCGAAAACAATCTTCCCGCGAACGCGTCAAACTTTTTTCTTATTTTCTTCTAGTCTTTTGATTTCATTCGATCGCTTTACCATTTTTTATTCGTTACTTTAGAAACAAAAGTTTTGAGTCAATTACTCCGTTCGTCTTCTAACCTGTCAAGTCCAAGTCGCCACAAGGGATAGAATTTTAATTGCCTAGTTGCAAACTCATAAATTATGCACTCGTCTAAACAGACCTCCTCCTGCGCAGCGTGGCATGCGCACTATTCATCTATCTCCACTGCACTAGGTGGCAAGTCCACCTTAAAGGCTTTTATTCAATTTCTACGCAATGCAGTCAAATATTTTTTCCGCAATGGCTTAAATTGTATATATTTGACGAGAAGGGATATGTGACTGGCGTTTGCAATTTCTACTGATCAGATTGGAGAAAAAGTTGAAAATCTTTGATGCTAGGGTCGACCTGCATCATTCAGCCGGAAATACTCTCATTGCTCAAAATTGCGTTCAGATCCCATGAAATCTCGTCATGTGCCGAGTTTGATGCGCCGACCTGCGCACTTGGACTGGCACTTGTCTATTTGGAGTGAAGGAGGGAACAGATCTGTAATAACGAAGCCTCCCGTCAAACCAAGCGTCCAATCCGCACCAATGTGGTTCCAGCTGTAAACAGGGCCACGAGGAGTGACCTTGTTACCGTGAGCACTCGACAGAAGAATCTTATCGATTACGAAAAAAGAGAGACAGTCTGAAAAATTCACCGACGTGTGAATGACTCCGAGTTGCAATCTTCACTTTAACTTTTTTATTCTTTTAAAGACTTGGCTGTTTTTTTTTTCTCGCGTGGAGAAAAAATTGGGGCGATAATAATAAATTCATTCTATTCCATTTACTTGAAATAAAAATTTAAAGACTGTTGCGATTCACATGGGAGATGCAATGCACTGGATTTCAGAGATTTCGCCGAAATGGCGTTGTAGTTTGTAATTACATCATTATTCATTAATGCCAAGGATCTTAAACTCCAATTCCTGTTTTCCTTCACGTATTAAAGATATTAGTTAATCAAAATATGTTTTTCTTAACAGTTCAAAACAGCACGACTACTTTAACTTTTATTTATTCATTTCGTGACATGTAATAATCCCATCCACTCATTTTCAAGCAAAATGCCTAAATTTATGAATGCTGTGCAAGGCAAGAGAAATTCATTTTAAGCAAGGAAACTCTTTAAAAGTCTAGAAGTATAACTTACCTCCAAAAAAATAACAAATTATATCCTGTTTATATTTTTTATTTTATTTTTTATTTCATTTTCAACCAATGATATCAGCAGATTCAAAAGTTTTAAACGTCACGAGTTTTTGGATCCCAGATCACGAAAATTGATCTAATCCAAATATGCTATTTTGGATTTCTGACGTGTAACAGAATTCAAAATACGCTAACAAAGTACAGGTATCTCATAAAACTGAATTCCAATTTCAGTTTTTTTTTTTTTCTAAAAAAAAAAAAAAAAAAAAAAAAAAAAGTTGAATATCCTATTTTAGAAAAGTATCTACTTTTACAGACGACTAGGTCTTTGATATTGTTATTACAACTGCAATAAAAAAAAGTGCAGTTTTTTGGTAATAAATACTTTTAATGCGAAAAAACGCAAAACGCAATAACTTGTGTTTTATTGCTGCTGAGAGCGGATTTTACGCTTAAGATGGATACAGTTTACTTCTTCTTCCTCACACAGATTCTTCATTCACTTCACCATAGAGGTTAGCCTAGCTTTTGTGTGCTCAGTGAACCGAATTTTAAGAAGGGGCCGTTTCAAATACCAATGCAGAAAACTTCACAATCATTGAGTTGCACTTCATGAAAAGCTTTCAAGCAGACTTATAGAAAAGACCTTGGCTTTGCTCAAAAAAAGATTGAAAGACGTTTGAAGAAGACATCTTGGGAAATCTTGCACATACAACAGACGCCCATCAACTTGCGAGGCGCCAGTAACAAGAGCAAAGAACGAATATAATTCAAGTCCGAATTCTAGGCAGTAGTCCAAGACTGTTTTCTGCTAGAAATTCTTCTTCACTTTGAGCGGTCTGAAAACCTTGCTCTTTCTTTCGCTTCATTACCGCATGCACTGCTACAAAGCGCTTGTTGGAGTAAACAAGTTCCTCCTCACCATGGCAACGCCTATCTTGTTGGCGGCATTTAGTGAACATCGTTCTGCACTACAGACTTTTGCTCATCTTAAGACGTCCATGAAAAAAAAAGAAGAAAATAAATAAAAAAAAAAAAAAAAAAAAAAAAAAAGTGCAACGCCCTTTTATTATTATTTCTTCTCCCTGTGTACATCAGATGAATCGTTAGAATGTTTATTTCTCACCGAAATGAAAGGAAAAAAAAAAAAAAAAAAACAAACACAAAGAAAATTTTCTTCTTATTCCCCTATCGTCTTTTTCTTAAACTAAAACAATGTGTAAAACATTTTTTTTTTTCCGTTTAAAAAAAAAACAAAAAAACATCAGCACTTTTATACAAACTATTACTGTAAATAAATATGAAATCTTAAACTGTTGAAATGGATATTGTATGCGTGTGGTTCTGAAACACGTGAGTGCAATACCACAAAAATTGCGAAACAAGCAAAATGTTTTTCCTCTTTAAAAGGCAACTGAAATCGGAATCTTGCTTTATATATAAAAAAAAGAAGAAAAAAAAGTAACTACGAACAATTCAACGTAGCCAGATCTTTTCTTGCTACATTCCAATGTGTCGAGCTGTGGTTATGACACATTCTTTGCACCAACTCCCGTCTCACACAGAACAAGCATGCGTGAATGCAATTACTTGATAAAAATCCAAAAAAAATATACACAGTGCGTATATAAATATACACAAATATATCAAAGCCTTATCCTATTGGAAGTGTGGCCTTATCTGAAAAATTAGTTCGCCTTCCATCTGCGCGCCTCTCAGCTGGCTCGGATTAAAGCGCATACAGCGCCGATGCATTTCACAGATATTTTGAGCAGATAAGCCAAATTGAATTAGCTCGTAAGCTGCAGATATACGAAGACCTGTCCATCGAAAAGCTCAAGGATGACGCCAGCAGCAACACACAGCACGTGCCTCATTAGCTATTCTGCAGGAGTAATGATGAGCAGCCACGGCTAACTGGCGATAAGAGATAATTGGGTCGGCATTTCTGCCGGGTCGAGCCGCGGCGTTCGCTCGTACACAAAACTGATCATACAAACATCACTTTTGCCAACCGCACACACAAAACAATTCCCTCGACACTTTGCTCCTTTTTACCAGCGCATGCGTCTGCCTCAGAGCTGTACTGAGAAAGGGTCTTTGAGGCGTCAAAATAAAGCGATCACATCAAATAAGGCCCACAGTCTTCTTTGGAAATTCGCTTTGATGGCTCACTGTGCTATCGAGTTAGAAGCCATCCCGTGAGGCTCCTCTGTACACCCACTTTCTAATCAACAGAGGAATCAACCTTATTTTTCTCCTCAGCTGTGAAAAAATCAATGCAGCTTCAAACCCGCGCCCGTCTCCTTTTTTCCCTCTTTTCTTTTCTTTTCTTTCAAAAGCCGGTATAAACGTCAAACATCGAATGACCTTTACAAAGAGCGGGTTAACGACCAAAGATTAGGCCAGCAACGATAAGTAGCAGAGGGTTAAGCACAGTCGAAGCCTCCAATTGGGACAAATGGCGCGATCGACTTTGAAGGATAATAATAATGTAAAAGTTGGCCAGATGCGAAGTTGCAGTGGCTCGATAAAGCAACGTCATTATAAATTCAGGAGTGAAACATGTGCATAAACAAGGATAAAGTTGGGCTGTGTTGACAATCCATTTGCAAAGATCTTCTTATGCAAAAGACTCGACTATACGCCCATACAAAGCGTTTCGAAGACTTTGTTGATTCTTCGTATTTAAAGTAAAAATCCTCCATCTCACCCGTTAGAGCATATCTCGAGCGCCTCTTAAGATACAAGGTAAAACCCAATGCAAGCACCAGCACTACAGATAAAACGCTATCTCTCAACGACCGGGTCTCAGCATCGCTGAGTGGTCAGGAAGGTGACAAACAGCAGTAGCTGAGTCGTTATCTCGCAGCTCCTCGCCTCCTGAGCAGCGCTAGCTAGCTGCAAAGCGGCTCCACTGAAATCCCCGAGAAGTCATCAACACGCAAGAAGCCGATGGAAGTAAAAGAGCAGGCAAGGATTCACCTTTCTCTCTCCCTCTTTCTCTCTCTCTCCCTCTCTTTCCTTTCTGTAATGCTCGACTGCAGTTTGCACTGGAGACGGATTAAAGTGATGCGGGACCGCCTTCATCTTGAATTCTAATGGGCTCCTAATTGGCTTCAGCAGCAAGTTGAAGCAAACGTCAAATACAAAGCGGATACTAGTCAAAAATCTTTATTGAATAGCTTAAGCCTAACAAAACAAATACACCTGAAGAAGAAGGACTGCGAAAGACCTGACGGTTGAGAAACTCGGTTCGCTATGGGTCGAGGTAATTGGTGTCAAGAAGAAAAACGCTTTGATACATTGCATCCTAATTGGTCCCAAAGGTTTCACTACAAGATATTTAAGTAGCGTAAAAAGCGAATAAACGCACTCCTGATACTACTGTTTGCAATTGAAGTCAATAGGGTTATTGCACTGGGCTGGTGCAACGTTCGGATTTCTCGCCGCGTTAATAGCTTTCAACTGCATTGGAAACTCCATGGCTGATAAAAATAAATAAACAGAATAAACGTGGGATAATTGGGTTAATCTGTCTTTCGAATTGCATCATTAGAACTTTCTATTTTCACTTAGGAAATCATTAAAGTTTAGTATGTGTGGGCTTTAAGTGAATATTTATGTGGAATCCAGGTTTTCTGCAATGCGTATTTTTGTTTTTGTTAAAGATGAAGTCAAAATTGCAGTAAAAACATTGCAATAAAATATTACCTTCCTTTTATTTTTCCATTTTCTACTCCCATAATGCAAATAAATTAATTTCATCCACGATTACTTCAGATTTAGCAACATAAATATACACAACGATTTTTAGAAAATAGTTTGATGTATATTAGAAAATACAATTGATTCGAAATTACATTGACTATCAGTTTTCATCTTGTACAAACCGAGTTACACGACAGGCATGTCATATTGAACAAGACAACAAAATGAATCACGACAGAAGACAGTTCGGATGATCATCGTAATCATCCGCAGAAACAAAATTCATGTCCTTTTATTTAATATAGCTCAATACAAATCAGGAGCCAAGTCACTTTAAACACAATCAACCCAAAATTGCGAAGACATTTCTTCTCCCGAGAAAAAAAATCGAAAAAGTACCATAGAACATTACTGAGCAGCTCTGCAGCAGCAGTCCATTGCTAAATCATTTATCAAACACCTTATACAACGCCATTATCGACACACAAACATTCCGTTTCTCATCACACAATATCCGCAGCAGGAAAGATCGTCTTAACACTAGGACATTAAAGTCTCGTGTTGAGCCCAACTCAAGTGACAATATGGTGGACGAAAGATACATGACCCTTCATCGAGGCACTAATTGCATGTAGAAACTGGTTTCATTTCTCCATTCTCTCCTTAATACATGTCGCTAGAGATGTTGTGGAGACCCCAGCCAAATAATGGAGCTGCTAAAATCTTTCTTGGCTTTGGACAGAGTATGAAGAAAAAGTGATATTAGCTGAGCAAAAGACAATAAATAATAGAAGCAATTACGCAAGATATTGCACGGCTCCCAAGATGGGTCGCTCAAACCAGATTTGGCAATTCGCTGGATTACGACAAAGCAAATAAGACTTATAATTGAAAAACAGCATGGTTTATTTGGCATTTTAAGCTTAAAATTTTATATTAAATTGCATCTTTTCACGATTAAAAATTTAAAAATATAAAAATATTTTTTTTGACATCCTTGTGTCATGATGAATACATTATTCAGCTCTTAAATTTTTTTTTTTTTTTTTTTTTATTTTTTTTTTTTTTTTTTTTTGCCAATTTTTACTCATTAGCAAGATGTCAAACGAGAGGAAAAAATTGTCGTTCATGTTGAAAAAAAAAAACTTTTTATTCTTCACTCCTGAGTTCTTTGCATGATGGATTACATACAAGTGGTGAAGGCGGCTTCTCAAAAAGATAAAAATCGTTGACTGATCAGCAGCCAACTCATCAATTTTATAAGCAAACAACCTCCTAAAACGCAACTTCAAATTCTCTTTTTTATTTTCAAAAAAAAATCCTATAAATTCACTTAAGACCTACATTATCAGCAATCTGCTGTTAATTTTCTTTTCACCCTGCTAAACCGTAAATATGTAAACTTTTTTTCAAAATGGGAATAAATCCAAATAAAAATAGAAAGGTAAAGGTGAAGAATTCCGAACATATGTTGTTATCCATATCTCGCGCCACAAAGGCACCGACAAGAAAAATTTATGATCACCTACGGATTCCATAAACAAAAGGAAGTTAAGTCGATTGGGAAAAATTTCGTGATTTGTTATCCCTGAGACTCACGAATTGCGAAGACTTGACAAATCGTTGCCCTTCCCTACCCTTCCCTTCTCTTCTCTTCTGGTGGCGTAGAAAGTGTGGCGGGTGGCAATCGATGCGTTATCGGGCACGGCGAGGGAGTGAAGGGGGCGGCGGCGGCACGGCATCATCAGCACAGCCGCCAAGAAGAAGGGGGCAAGAAGGAAGGACGCCTCACTCTGCAGTAATGAGTCGATAAAAAGAAATCCTCGAGGCGAACAATAACACCCCCTCCTTAGCGTACCCTGTGCCGTGGTTCCTTGCGGGTGCGGCAATTAACAGATGCGCCGTTGGCCTCAATGATGAAGAGGAAACTGGATGAGCTTCCACGCCAGTAACGCGAGCTTCGCAGTGCAGCCAAAAACGCTTCACTTGTCACCAGTCGCAGGAAGGAAAGGCACGGGAGCAAGGAGAGCATCACGACGAATTAGGCATCCTTCGACTCAATAGTCGACTTCTTTAAGACTGCACGCACGCTCTTTCTCCCGTCCGCCTTCTTGGCAATGAAAGAAGGAAGTGCAATGGCACAGGAAAGAAGGTCCCTATTTTCTCTTTCACAAGAAAGTGAATTTTTCTTTTTTTTTTCTTCTTTTCTTTTTTTGTAAAATATATAAAAAAAAAAAGTTGGAGACGACGACATTCTCAATTTAGATTTGCATTGTATTGTATTTAAATTTTGCAATAAAAAAGGCAAAGAAATATATATTTGCTTCTGCGCGAAATTAGATCTATACATAAATCCTAAGAGGATTTAACAAGAAAAGAATTGCAATATTCAAAAGAAAAAAAATTTTATTCGATTACGGAAGAAAAGGATAAAGAAAAAAAAAAAGGAGAGAGAAAGCAGGAAAAACAATAACAGAAATCATTTTTCCATTGGCTTAAAGCTCAGGTTTAATAAATGCATTTGGCAAGTTTCCAGTGAAATTGAAGCCACAATCCTTCATCAGAGCAGTTGACGGATTTGGAACCGTCGACACCCGCTGGGCATCTCGCTCGTTCAGCCATCAACTCAGCTCTCCACAATCCGTTAAAATCCAGTCCACCCACCGACGACGACCACCACCACAGTCCACACATACCTGACCCTTTTCCCTTCCCCTTTCCTTTCCTTTCCCCAAAGCAAAGCCAGCGCGAGCAAATCAGTCCGAGCAATTACCTACACAATGTGTATACTACACCCTGGTATTACGCGTGTGATACCATCTAATAGGATTTATAGCAATTCCAACGCCTTCTGTGTGCTTTCTATTTCCTCTATCAATAATTTTAGGCCTATTCAAACTTGCACGAAGGAAACTAGGGAAATATAACGTCGCCATTTTGGTTTATCTCTTTTTTTACATTTTTATGATAAGTGGAAGTGATGATTGCACTTAAGTTTGGTTAAATTTTAATGGCTGAATTTGAAATAGTTTTATGCCAGTCATGTAAGGCATTCAAAAGCAGTTTAATTATTTAATTTAAAGCTTTACCTAATTACCTGGCTACTGTATGAAAGGTAATCGATTATCTAAACCTGCACTTCTCTTTATTAATATTGAATCGCTCACTAACCGTAATCAAAAAGATATAAACTTGGTGTAATTACTTGGCCGAACCGAATACGGCCGTAGGAAATCAAAATTTTAAATGTGACAGTTTCGAAAACCCACAGGCAAATCAAAATTAAAGTCAAACGTTGTTCCAATGTTAGAAAATCATGCTTGACGTTATAACAATGCTAAAATATTGTTTAATGTTGTTTCAACTTTCAGAAAATCTCGACGGTCATATTTCATTTTTAATGAGAAGCAATAGAGGTTAAAGTTTAACCAATGCCAAGTTGAATTACACTTAGGGAAAATAAAATGTCCATATACCCGGTAGTCAATTATCTTTAATTATTAAAATGACGAGATAAGGCTTACAGTAAATGGAAAATTCGCAAAATGACTACTTTAATACTCTAAATAGGGCTATAATTGAAATGCGGAAAACCCTTCTGACAGCAACTTCCATTCTAATCCTAAAGTATTACCAGACCAAATTTTTATCGGAAAAAAGATGATGCGTTGGAAACATGCACGGTTACTGTACCCAACTTTAGTTTAATAAAATATACAGTCACTTATGCGTAAAAGTTGATAGCTGCGAGGCTGCATTGATTTTTGTCCCTTTGCAACTACTGCTGCGCACAACGATGAGCAAGTGGATAATGGCCTTCTGCTCTTGTTGGCCTGCAGTTGAAATTCATTAGGGTCATGGCGCTTGCACACAATTTGCTTTCAATTCGAGTGACTCAAGTAGAAGGTGAATGGTTTGCCCCCACTCCAAGAGGGGGGAAAACACAAGAATATAAACACGCCGAGGACAAAGATAAAGAATTTTTAATGGAGAAATTGTAAATCAAAACGAATCGGACTCATTCTTTTAGATTTGTGAAAAGAAAAGAAATTACACAAGAGTTTCGAATTGCGTTTCACTCGACTAGACAATTCATTAAAAGAGAGCACAAAGCAATTTACGCGTAGTCAATTCGCCGTGTGTCAACGCACTTTCCTAACGCACGCGGAAATAAAACGTGTCAACTGCATAAACTTGGGCTCATCTTTATATTGACTTTTCATCTCGTGCGGGTGACTCTTCAAAAATGGCATACACAGGGTGGGGCGAACAAGGTTATACTGCCAAGAATCAATCTGGAAAAAAGCTTCCTTTTTTGACCAAGTTGGAAATTGAATGAAAATGTCAATGCAATGCCAACCGAGGTCTTTCTCCCTCTTTCCTTTAAAGTAAAAAAAAAAAAAAAAAAAATATTGTCTAAATAAATTTCGTATTTTCACATAACTCAGTAAAATAGAAAGCACATTACAGCAAAAGCCAAACACAGTCGCCATGTTACTCAAGCAAATGAGTTTTCGGTTTGTGGTTGTGACTTTTCGGATTGCTTCAGGGGAGGGTAAAAGATGTAAACATTGGTTTAAGTAATGTTTATAAAAACGAGGGAAATCCATTTCATATAATAAAAAACTGCATTAGTGCCTAGGAATCAAGCCAGTTTTAAGAAATGTTAAGAATGCTACTAGATTACATTGTTTTAAAATTACTTTCTATACTGTATCTAAATTATTTTATGTTCGTTATAACACATTATAAATTTTTCCACGTCAACTTTATGCAGTACTCTGTTTCTGTATAATGGCCCTCATTTTCCTGTTAAAACATTTTATAAATTTTATGTCGCTTTCCTGCAATACTTCAGTGCTAATGTACGAAGTTAACTCAATAATTGATGTTGTTGGGTACTTCAGTGTTTTATACTTTAAACAGATTAGAATACGTGGTGGAATGAATGCTCAACTGCATACGTCATTTACAGGTAGGTCCAAACACAGCATTTGGCACATCGCCAGAAATACTTGAGATCCTTCTACAAGTCCCTAAAGCATTTTTCTCACCCGAAATTGATAAAGGCGTTAATTCAAATCAGCTTGCATACTTTCACAGTGCTCGACTTCATGGATTTTTCTCCTAAACCACTTGAAAACTTCATTTTAAAATGATCTTAATCTTGAGTTTAATAAAATTCCAAACTTTTGAAAAAAGTTTCAATAAAAATTCCGATACATTTTTCGATTCAATTCCTCACTTTAATTCCACCAAATAGTAATCCAACAACAACAAGGACGAAAAAAAAGTGGACTAAACTATTATAACGTGAAAATGAACTCTTTAAGTTGATTGCGTTCCTAAATTTCCTCGTTATGTTTACAGCATCAAAAAATTCCAGCGAGCAAATCGCGAGAAAAACTGTCCACAAACGTTAACATCGTAAAAGCCGCGATTTTTATTCCAAACTACACCATAAATCCAGTCATAACGACTTTCATGCTTTTACTTTCGCTCTGATTTTTTCCCCTCTCGTCTAATATCGGGGGAAAACGGAAGAGAGGAGCAGTTTCAAATATTTGCATTGTACTTTCGTCCAATGCCTAACTAAACCATACTTTTATTTAGTACAATAGATTAAATCAAGTGTGAGATTCAACATATCGCCCAGTAATAAGGACTCGGTCGTTATTTCCACCTCACCCGCCTCACGGAGCAAAAAAAGGAGAAAAAGAAGGTTTCATAAAATATCCGCACACGCCATGCTTTTAATGGAGACGAAAGAAACATAAAATAATATATAATTATATGGAAACATTGCTCCCATTTTTTCGTTTAATCTGTTTTCTCGGAATGCACGGCTTAAAATTCATCCGCCAACGTTTCATTTTATTCCTCGCATTTTACATTTTTCGGGCATAAAGAAAAGACCAGCTTCAAACACATTAAAAACTTTTAAAACTCTCGAAACGATGTGGACTTCTACGGTGTAAAGTTAATTAAAATTTTATGACTCGCTTGTACATAGAGGCCAGAGCGGTGTTGGAATTGATGGTGAGTTAAGGGACCCTTGCAAGGTGTGAGTGAGTGGACATAATCGCCTTGCACCCTTGTGAAAAGGCCACTTTTATGGAAACCAGAACATGGTCCTTCATCATCACGCACTTCTCTCACACCCAAATGGAGTCGTAACATCAAATAAGGTGACAAAATACTGGCTATTTTTTTATTTTTTTTTCTGGTTCGGATCAGTAACGTTGGAAGAAATAATTTTTTTTTTCCTTCGCCAAACGATTTCAAAGCTCATCCAACACATGTTAAAAATGAAGTCGTAAAAACTATTTTTAAAAGATGAAAAAAAATTATTGCTGCTTTAATCTTTTAGCTTGTGAGTTAAAGTGAAAATGTTAAAATACATTATACATTAATTATTGATGTTGCACGTTGTTTTGGTAAATATTAACGTGAAGTTTCTCCAGTAAACCTTGACACGGTTGCACAACTGTAGAAATGTGAATTTAAAAAAATTGGATATTGATTTCCTTGTTGATACATTCCTCCTTTCAATTACGTTAATGGATGACACAGTGAGTTATTTTAAAGTGCACACAATTAGGAAAACTATTTTATAAACATTACTTATGTTTAATTGATTTTCCACCGTTAAATTAAGTGCGTCAGAATAATTGAAGATCAAACGGTAAACCTTTTTTTCAAAACTAAAATTCGATTTTCCCAAAAGAATATCAATCGATTTCACACCACAAATTCAATTCGCCATATCATTATGCATTAATCCACCAGGAGTCATAACTTAAAGCTAAATTAAGAGAACTTATTCCTCTAAATTTGCTTCAGTCAAAGAGTCAATCAATAGTCGTCCCCTGGTGTAAGTTTGATAAATCATTGCTCGTTACAAAATTGATGGAAAGAAAAAATATTTTCTTCCATTCTTATTGCTCAAAATAAAAAAATAGTTAATAATAGAAACTATGATTAAAACACCATCTGAATATTAATTTCTAACCGCATCGATTCAAAATCAATTAATTTTTTTAAATTACATTCGTTGCCAATCGATTTCATCTCCAACTTAATCCAGGTACTTACAGAGCGAATAACGATTTTCAAAGAAGAAAATTATTTTTTTAATCCAACCCTCAATCCGGTAATCTAAATTAAATTTACGAATTCAACGTTCGGAGATGAAAACAAAACCACTTTTAATGAAAAATAAACAAAACTTTACAAATCATCAAAGCAGTTTAAAATCAATAAATTTCGCTCCATTACCCCATAAAATTTAACCATTAATTCAAGCTAACGTGTCCAAACAAAATCTAATAAACTAAAAGTGGTTCTGTATTTATTTAATACATTACATTATTCCTTCAATTTCTGCCGGCGTTTAAATTCCTGCTGCCACTGTTTAAATAAGGTACCTGAATATATCTTTAAGCTCCACGGCTACCAGCCATGTGCCCGTATATCTTTCAGCTATCCATCATTTATGCAGCTCCATCCTTCTCCACTATAAAGTCCATGCATTTCGCATGAGGGATAACTAAAAAGTATAACAGATACCCCAAACTCACCTCTCTCCAATTTTTTGTCTGGTTTCATTCTTTAAAAATTACAAAAATCACTTAGACTTAATCAAAAGTGTGGAGTGAAATAAACATTGATTAAAGTGAAAAAGCTGTAAAATGGTCATAATAAGAGCGAAATGAAAAAATAATGGCAGGTACAAGTCAGATGGAAGAGAGAGTATGAGTTAGACCTACACCAGTACAGAATAAAAGGCAGGGGATGCACTCACAATTTCAAATCCCATTTGGTGAAATGAGAAAGAAAAGTTTGAGCTCTCCATGAAAGAAAAGTTTGGATGTTATAATGGAAAAGCTTGAGTTGAGTAAAAATTCTCATCTAAGTTGCATGAAAGATGAATTACTTTGTGTTGTAAATTCTTACCGACTTTCTTTAAACTTTAAGTTACAAAAATAAATGGAAAATTTCTTTAAAAAATGAGGAAAACATAAGTAGAGATCAAAACAGAGATATGCCTTTCGCCTTGTGTTGACTCTGTACTCTCAGGTTCAAAGTTGGTCTTTGTGTAATTAGAAATGAATGTTGTAATAAACAAGAAAATAAAAAAAGGAAAAAGTAGTTACTTTTTTAATGTGTATAAATAAGACGTAGAAGATGATGTTATTTGAGTTGACTGTGTTTTATGAGTGCTTTTCAGAGCAAACGTCTTGTGAGGTTTATGGGTTTTGCTGATGCTTATCAATTAATTAAGGAAACAACCTTGCCTTAATTACGAATCAACTTTTCTCTTGAAACAGGATATGTACTCTGTTCACAATTGTACTCGGAAACTGAGAGGGCTTTACACACGATTCATTAATTGACAAGGATAATGGACCCCATTCCGACCGCTCTTGTGCGCATTTAAACTGACACATGAGCACTAACTGACAATACACAATTGAAACTCATCAAACGACTTCTGACGACTTGTTTCGAAAACAAGTTTGACGAAAGTAATCATGAGTAAAAGTTGCTTTCCACTTGTTTGAGTTCAAATTTTTTTCCCCCAAAGTGATTAAAAATTTAAATAAAAGCGACGTCTTGCGTTAGTTTCAAGAAGATTCATCTAATAGTGAATTCAAGTGAAAGTGATTTGCAAATTTTTGCAGAAAATAGCAATATTTTTCCATTAACATTTTGGGTTTTCCATACATTTCAGGTTTAAGAGGCTCTCAAAAACAACTACCGGTACAACTTTTCACATTAAAAATTAATTAAGTTTGCGACTGAATTTTTCGAGTATTAAAACCTCTGAAAACATTAGAGCATAACAACTTTATTTGGTTATTTTTAACATTCAAGAGGTCAAACTTCAAAAACAAAAATAATTTTTCACACTACACTTTTTTCCTTTACATATTCTCCCGGAATAAGTGTCACATCATAAAAATGCATTATCTCAAATGCGCACACGTGCAAAATATCGACCATTTTCTAAGAACCGACATCTTACGCAGTAAATTTCTCGACGCCTGCATCAGAATAATTATGAAAATCATCGCCTTCATTTAATCATTCGCTGGTCTTGCAGCTGCATCCAAGCGGACGCGATCGGCCGAAAGAAAAACACCAGCGTCGGGTGGTGAAGCCGACCTCGGTGAAGCGAAAGGCCGAACAGCTGCTTCCTTATCATGAATCCAATATTCCCTTTTCCTTTGTATGTGCATGTGCGTGTGATATTTCACCAAGCCAGCTTTCTCTTAACTCATACAGACAAAAATTTCCAAGTCCAAATCGAACTTGCACGATTTAATACATTTTCGAATAACAAGTAACATCGAACGCACAAACACACAAGTTTTCACTACTTCTCTCTTCCCCAACCTTCCCCAACTAGTGAATGGCTTTTCAAGTGTACGCCGAGATGAAATCGCCTTCCTCTTGCTTTTATATAGAGATTTCTCTTAATCGCACTCCATCTTAAATCTTTGTAATTTTTGTCTTTCATTCACAGCTGTTCCAGTCGGTGGATGCTTTGGGCACTTTTCGACCATGATGAACTCGCTGCACTCTATTTCCTTGCACAGGTTCTTATCAAAGTTGGCAAATCTCAAGCAAAGCTATATGACCATTTATCGAAAGGCGAAATGAAAGAGAAATCACTCTCATTTCACAAAAATTTGATCCTAAGAAGCTTACTCACGAGACATAAGCCACTCTCCATTGGCGAGCTGCGATAAGAAGTGAAAAAGAAACGGAAATTATATGACGTTTTCACTTCAGCGGATGCAGGTAAGAAAGATTTTTTTTCTTCCTTTCTCGTGGAAAAGAAAAATCCTCAAGCCCTTAATCTCACCAAATAATCGAACTAATTATGCACTTTTTTTAACTTAAGCAAAAAAATCAAAAAAATGGAGAGAGAGAAAAAAAGTTTTGCATTATTAACTCCAGTGTTCATCATGAAACATTGCAATTGATTATACCTGTCACAGAATGGGTAACGAAGCACTGCAGCACTCACCTATCAAGCATACGTAATGCATGCATGATGAATGTCTTTTATTCGAATGACAGACTGATTTTGCATTTTTCATTTTTTTTCCTTATTATTTAAATCTGGAAAGAGAGAAAAAATAAAAAATAACTCGGAAATAGCAATTTCACAGTCGTCTCACGCCAGTGCACAACATGCAATATCATTTCATGTGAAATCCATCATACAGCATTGCCTTAATATGCTGATTAATAAATTACACATCAAATACAATTCAATTCAACCATTACACGATACGTCAGCTGCAGATAACATTTACTCGTGATCTCGTTTCCTTTCTACCAACAGAGTAAATATTAGTTTACTTTTAAGCTTGTTCAATCATGCAAAATAAAACAACAGTTTTTTTTTATTTCTCTCTAATTTCAAATTCGCCCCACTTTTCACTAATTCTATAAAAAAAACAAGCAAACAAATTCAACTAATAAACGTCGGATTCATCGATCGCATCAAGTTTGTTCAGAAAAACTTTCCACTTAGAGAAAACCCAGCTGAAAAATCGATCACATGTGTCAAAGTTTAAAAATATAATGAAGTTTACGCACAAATAGTGTACAATTTTCATTTTGTTTTTTTTCCCCGCATTTCTTTATTCTTTTTCTCGCTTTAATTTTTTTTGCTCATTTTAGGTCTCGTTAATACAAATCCGTTCGTTAAATTATGAGAGCGCTGAACTCAACACAAGATAATTCCTTCGAGAAATTAGTTTGGCATAATTAATTCCAAGCCAATTTTCTATGATTAAACTTAAAAAAAAAAAGCCAAGACCGAGCGTTATGATGATGACTCTTAGCTGCAGTCTGTACATGATGTTGAAAACCAAACTTCGCCTCATTACCTACAGGTCGACAAACGCCTGCACGACGTGGAAAAGTCAATGTGAAATGAGCACAAAGAAAGAAAACTGAATCCTCTTTGCCTTCAGAACTCGCCGACTCGCGTCCCCTGCTCGTACTGCAAATACCCCTTTTTCCACAATCACAACTCACTACAATTTCAATAGGAATTTGCAATAAACCCACACTGACTCACTCAATCTCCCGCACGAACTCGGGTCAATATTCCGCACGGCTGCTATTACAATGAATTGATTTCCCATAATTAAAACCTCCCTTTCAGTGTTTAGAAAACGACAAGTCTTAATTACCCAATTATTTCCTTAAAAAAAAAAACTCAAGTTGAGTATAAAAATTAGAAAAATATTAGTAAAAATTAATAACAAGCGAATGTTTTCTGTTTGCTTGTCACCAAATTAATGCAGGTATAAATTATTGCTGCTTTATCAATCCGTGAATACAAGCACGCACATCATTAGCGCAAATCATTGTAGCTGTAATTACAATTTAGATAATAAAAGCGGCCCAGGTGAGCAAAAAAAGGAACGAAAGGAGGAAAAAATGTAAAATGGAAAATGAAAGGAAGGTAAATTTATTCTAATTTTAGCTTTTAAATCCATAAGAGTTTGCCTCTTTGCTTAATAGTTTGTTTTATTTAATTACAACACTTTGTGTAGAAACGTGACTTGCAAAAGGACGCTTTCCTTCATTTACATGAGGTACGTACTAAGTCGTGGCAGGCGCTTGATTGGAACGCCGATTGCGCTGCAAGAATCGGTAATCACTTCGCTCGCTTGTAGAACAACACTCCTACCCACTCGATACGTTGCAAACAAACTCCCTTTGTAACGAACTCGCAGCATCTCCGGAAACGAAGAAAGCTGAATATTTATTTTTAAAATTTGATTTCTCCTGCTCTTTTCACCTCTACATTTTTTATTGCGCGCGTTCTCTTGTTTTTGCAAGGTAGCACGTGTTTGTTGCCAACACCCACTTGAAAATGTCCAGAGACTGTGGACTTAACACTTGACAATCTGTATCGCGCGAGTACACACCACTTGAACTACTTGGTTTGATGCAAAAGGATAAACTTGATACAATGAAAAAATGAAACAAACAAAATGCTCTTAGAACAAAATACACAAACCAGAATCACGATTCTAAGACCGAAAAATCTATATAATAAAAGAAAAAGTCTCGCGGGGTTCTGCTTCCGTCACGGAAGTTGGGTTCTGTTTCCGTCACGG
>JAQFZP010000931.1:0-24915 GCA_034695745.1 Geophilus truncorum | reverse complement strand
TGATGCCTTTTAATAAAGGTATACAGCTAAAAAGTTCACTTTATACCTAATTTACACCTTTATTTTTTTGTGTGTACTGTATATTATAATTTATATTATATGAAATTTGTGGAATTTGTGAAATTTTTTTAAAGATTTTAAAGAATTTTCGAGATTTTTGAGAAATTTTTAGGAATTTTTTTGGTCGAAGATTTAAGATTTGCAGAAATTAAAGAAATTTTTTAAAGTAGATGTAGAACTTTAACTGTTTGCTATACTAACATGTGTGAACCTAGCTTAATGGTATCTACAAGTAAATTAATCATAAATGTATTTTGCATTTATTAAAGTCTCATTTACAGTGCAAGATGTTGTCTCTGCAATTTAAGAATGTAATCGTCTTACCTTTATATTTTTATATTGAAATGAAATAAAAATAAGCTTGAAAATGAGTTTAATGTTTACATTGAAATAATAGAAAATTCATCAGAATGATGTTAGTTAACTACAATGTATGTATGTACATTGGATTATAAAACATTTGTAAAATGTCGAATGTCGAATAATTTTTATACTAATTTGAAGATGCTCTACAAGTTTGCAACTGGAAATTTTACTCTATCTTCAATAATTAAAATGTTACAAATTGAATAACTTTGAAAATAATCTTTAAGATTAAAGATGAAGTAAGTCATCATTAGATTTGTTACATCAATATTCCTATAAATGCCATCATAAGATGCAACCTATTTACAATGAGATGGGAAAACAGACTTTCAAGATACCTAAAGACATAAATTATTCATAGTTTAATCTACTTACATTAAATTAAATTATCAAATAATTTAACAATAATTTAATTCAAAACAATGGCTTTAATTTTTTATAGAATGCAAAATGAATTTATAAGTTACCGGTATAAATTAAAAAGCTAAAGCTAACTGGTTTATTTATGTTCATCTTCAGAAATATAAACCTGCATTCTACAACTCTGTTTCCAGTAGTGACTTCACACATTGCAGTGGTTATTATTTGAACTAAATTTCACTATTAACCTCTATGATAAGATTTTGTCACTTCAACAACTGTGATTGATTGATTGATTTTTCAATGAGTTTCTATGGGCAAAAGATGACATTACGATTCTCACTAATTGCAGAAACATATAAATTCTTCATTGTAAGATCTTTAAATCTATTTAAATTACAAAATAATATGGTACTTTATAAACTTAAAGTATTTTGGTTGATTTAGCTGGTTAAGCTTACCGGTAACAACAAAAAAAACTACACTTTTGTTGGTAATGCGAAAGCGAAAATACCATATCTCTCAAACATTCAAATTTGAATTGTGTCATCACAATTCCAAATCTTTAAGCTAAAATTTCAATAACTGAAATTACATCTTCAGGAAATTCAACCCGCTCGTTCCAACACCGTCATCTCATATCGACATCGACGGAGTCGACGAAGAAGACGACATCGAAGATGAAGACGACGATGATGATGATGACGACGACGACGACGAAGATGACAGCGATATCAGCGAATATGAAAACGAATCTCTGGAAAGGCGTCCGTCGTTACCGCGGTGTCCCACGTGCCCCGTGGCAAAACCAACATTCGTCTGTGGCTCGGACAATAAAACATACTCGTCACCTTGCAGGATCCACTACCATAATTGCGTTCATCAAGCCAATATTAGAATGATGTGCAAAGGATTTTGTCCCTGTCAAAGTAAGTGACATTAAAGGTCGAGTGAACTCAACTGGTTTGGTATTAAATCTAAATCTACACATCACAAACAGTAATTAATCGTCGCCAAATGGTTTTTTAACGTGTTAAATTTTGTGAAAAAAAAATAGAAAAAGATATGAGATTGAACACATCTAGTGTTCAATCTAAAAGTTGTAGTTGTAGTAAGTAACTTAATCACTTTAAAGCAGTGGAGCTTTACTAAAATTTTATATATAAAAAAATATTACCAACTCTGACTAATTTTAAAATGTTCTACAACTTTTAAATTAAACATTTTTACTGTAACTTCCACCATTTAAATGTTAGAGACAGGACACATAATTCCATAAACTTCAACTCATTCTAACACAGTTTACTGTATATAAACTCAGCAATCAATTAATGAATGCATACATTTGTTACTTAGCAATTTTAGCATTTTAAATAACATTTAATAATTTTATAAAATACTGAAATCTTTTTTAAAAAATAATTTTTTGAGATTATTTTTTTTTTGATAGTGACACATGTTCTTTAACCACTTATACAAAGCTGTTTGCAATAAAATACATCCATTTTTGCTTTAGGTATACAATAAAAAGAAAAAGTGAATCATAAATTTATTTTTTTATTATTTTCCAAATGCTTGCTTTTGAAATCAGCCATAAAATTTTTTTTTTTTTATATTTAATATACTTTTATTTTTTTTTTATTTTTTTTTGTTTGTTTCAAAAATAATGTTTGTCTTTACATTTATTTTATGGTGGTTTTTATTTTATTTTTGCAATTGCAGTAAAACATGAGCAGAAACAAAAACAAGTTCATCAGAGGTGGAATAGTTTTATCAATAAGTACAAACTTACTGTAGACCAAAGCGAAAAAGGAACTGGAGGCTCACCGAAGATCATTGGCATCAACACTGTTCTGTCTGGTGACAAAAACCAGAAGTTGATGTCAGAAGAAAACAAGAAAAAAAACATGGTGGATAAGACCATAAGGTAAGAAAGTATTGTATATTAATGGATTTTGGTGTCACTACCACTGTGACTACAAAAGTGCACATGGCCACATTAGCCTTGAGTAATATATACATCATATCAGCGCCATCTGTGGGCAAATCCTTAAACTAAAATTCTACGCAAACTTCTATAAAACATTAAAAAATGATCAAAATAGTTTATTATTAATTATTTTCACTTTAGACAACCGAGTGTCTGAGTCACTATTTGATGCCACACCAACATTTAAATACTTTCAGATACTTTTGCTTCATTCTGTATTTGTTCTACTCTTTAGCAGAGATAACAAATTGAAATAAGCTAGATACAAACATACATTTTTCCCATGGACATTACTTTGTATCATTGTGAACACAATTTTGCAACAGTGTAACCAAATCTTAACACTATGTTTTCACTACCACAACACATCTCCTTTATGTTTAAAACAGTTCTATTCCACATAGACTAAACCACACCATAAAAGCAAACATTGGTAAACCTGTCCTTTAAACCCAGCATACCTTTTCTCTCTCTCTCTCTCTCTCTCTCTTAGAGTGCACTTAATTTCCTTAATAAATTATTAACAAGGTTGACTTAAGTTGCAAGCAAACAAGACTTCTAGTAAAACCTTTTTTACTTCTATTAAACAGAACATCAGTAGTTAGTGACTGCCAAAACATTTTTGCTAAAAAGAATTCTTCGCTCGACTTCTATTCGGCTTCGATTCAATTTCTTTAACTTCATTTTATTTCTAGATTATATTTCCACAAATTTGATTTGAGTAAAGAAATTTGTGATTAAGGCAATATTCTTAATTTATTAATTTAATTGCCTTTTCTGTCTCTTGAGTATAAGAATTAAATTTTGGTTATTGCTTTGTCTGGTACTGATAAACCCTTTGCGGTGTCTGCACCGAACAAGATAAAGTCTGTGTGTTTTCAAATGGCATATTTTTGCAAATATTTTAAAAATACACTCATTGGCTACATTATTATGACCACCTGGTTATCCCAATGAAGACAGTTACTTCCAGCAGAACAATATGCTCACATTGTAAGCAAATGGTTGAAAAAGCATGCCGAAGACTTCGACCTTCTGCAGTGACTGTTCAGGAACCATAAGAAACTGGTTAGAACTCTAAAACAGTGTTTAATACAAAGAAGTATACGGTATAGAAAACACAAAAAAAAAAAGATACAACTAAAAGCTAACGACACCTATTGACAATTCATAACAGTGGCCTCCCCAATTGCCAGATCTCAATCCAACTGAACATTTGTGGAATGAAGTCGAAAGAGGATCTGTTACCATCAAATCATCAAGAGCTGGAGAGTGCAATTAATTGCATTTGGACTAATACTCCCCAAAATACGTACCGACATCTAATAGTCTATGCACCATAACAGATTCAAGCTGTATTATGGACAAAAATTGGTTCAATTTTGCACTAACCAGGTGGTCATAATAATGTGCCCAGTCAAAGTACAAACAACAAGTATGCTGTAAACGAAAGCAAATAAAATAAATCAAAAACGTCTCTCAGAAGAAATATTTTTGGAATTTTAAAAAATTCAACAAAATCTTGCATAAATTAAAATACAAATATATACGGTATTCCATAAGTTGGAATTTAGTTAATCCAAAACTGTAATAGTCCTTCTTGGATTCTGTTTTTATAGCTCTCTAGAAATCCCCCACTAAAGGGAGCCTCTTGTATTTTATGTTCCAAGATGGCAGCTCCCAGGAAGGAACTGCATTTAATTCTGTAGCTCACAAAATAAATGGGCTTGTTTTTAGTAACCACTGGTCTACTACTCATTTCCATCACCTTTAAATTCAACAGTAATAATATCTATCAACTTATCAAGAAACTAGAGATATTGTACTAAAGTTTTTTAAAATGTCAGTCCAGAAAAATCAGTATTGGGCTAAAACTCTTTGATAGATTCAATCTTGTGGCCAAAAAGTTCTTAATGCTAAAATTTAAGTCATAGATAGTGTTTATAAGAACATTCAAACAAAAGTTTACTCATACTGTACCGGTACCTAAGAAGTGTCATTTAAAAAAAAGGAAATCTAAAAAGGGAATTATTTTTTTAGATTGAACACACTTTCTGAACCAATCATAAATACGAGTACAGTGTTAGAAAACTACTAAAACTTATGTGCTGCAAATTAAATCTATGGAAACCCAAAAAAGCCATCTAATAATAACATTATAAACTACACTTTTCCATCAATCCTAATTTACTTTTTACTGTCAATGATCAAACTAAAGTGCTAAGAGCTAAGTGTGCGAAACTAGCGAAGAAGTGACAGATGAAGCAAGTAATGTGATGGTTGATTGAGTGTTCTGGGAGAGGAATAAAAGAACAGAGATCACTAGATAAACAACAAAATTCTACACTATGTCTTCCAAAAAAATTCTAAACAAGTTATTCAACTTATCTTGAACAATTAAATTCAAAGCTGTTATTGCTCTTATTTTCAATTAAAGAGATTAAGTCATTGCTTTGAGCAAAAGTTTCCATAAGTGCCTCTCCCTGGTGTGAAAAATCAGAAGAATTGAGTCAATCAAAGAAGAATTTTGCATTAAGGGAAAATTGCAAATGACAAGATCAATAATTTAAAAACCAAATATTTTAAATGTCAGTTTAAAAATTTGGCACAGATCTGCAAGTAAAAAAAAAAAAATAAGTGGATTTTCTTGCCAAAATTTTAATGTGGAAACAGTGCAGTGTAGTCTTCTATGGAGTTAGCGTTAAACGCCGTTAATGCTTCCCTGCAGAGAACATTCAATTTCTCTCTTGAATCTTATGTACTGGAAAAAATATCATTTTCCTGTGAATTGTAAGAATTCTATCAAACTAAGAAATGACCTGTTTCCCATAATTCACAGCAGTAAAAACATGACTTCCACAAAGTAAAGTAAAGTAAAGTAAAGTAAAGTAAAGAAAAGCAATTGGAGTGGTGAAACAATCCTAAAATTTACTAAAATAAAACCTTTTATTCCTCCCCTTGAGAATGCAATGATGTGCAGATGATAAAAGTGCCCCCTGCAGTTCAATTAATAAACTAAAACTACAGAGGACCATATGTAACAACATATAATCTAACCAAAAGTTACAGGAACTCAAATAGAGCCTCAGTTTATGTCATCTACTTACACTTACAGAATGACAAATAAGTGACACTCAATAAGAGCACTTAATTTCGTTAAAGGAAATGTAACTTAATTCCTCGAATGAGAAATAATGTCATTTTATAACCCTAACTAAGAAAAAACGTTAAAAAAAAAACACACCAGTCTAAATATTCAGAAAAGTCACTGTAGCCTTGTAAAACAGTACAATGTAGTCTCTAAGAAACACAAAATCAACTTTCCATCTTTGAACATTGGAACAACAACGTTATCTCTTTGGCAACATTAAATACAAAATATAAGAGAAACAATATATAGAAATAAACAATATGATGTGATATTTTAAGGGAAAAAACAGAATTTATTGTAATATAAATGTATCTCATAAAAAATAATATATTCTTATTCAGTACCTATTATTGATACAATATGGTAACGATTTCTTATTCGAGAACAACTATTGATTTCAATTTGCATAATCAGTTGCTTCATTCACCCACTGCTAATTTTAGAAAACATTTGGCAACATATGATGATCCTTTGCAACTTTTTATTTCTCTTTCTTTCTCTCTCTCTCTCTCTCTCTCTCTCTCTCTGACAAAAATTCAACTAATGCCAGCAATTCTAATAAAATGTGCACCAATTTGCAGCTCTAAACTAAATTATATGTTTGTTTCTCACTTTCCCCCAATCTTCTCCCTTTAATTCTGTATCATTTCATTTTAGGCTGAGTTCCAAACAGGAAATGATGATAAAACTCTACATATGCCTACAGCTCCATCTGCTGAGCTCATTTTAAACTGTTACCAGTCAAGCAGCACAAAGCTGCATTCGAAAGCGAAGACTGAAAGTCTTGTTCTGCACAAGTCTTGTTGTAGTTGTGATAATAAGAGCAGCTTTAACAGTTTTGGAGCAAGAGTTGTGCTCAGAACAAAATGTCATTCCATGCAAGTCATGAATTAAAAATATCATAATTTTGCTCAAACTTGTCTAAATTAAAATTACAAATGACATGGCTTTTACATTTCTCAAATATCATTCCTTGTAATGAAAAGTTCTCTACTTTTAGTTAAGATATGTTTTAAATTGAAATCTTTCCAAAAATGATAAATTTAAATTATTCATTGAGTCTTCGCTTAACATAAAGATGACAGGAGCGAATTTTCGAACAGACACAAACCGTTATATAAATACGTGTATAGACCAGTTATGTTCTTAATTTTTCTTATAAAATGCATTAACGTAGAAGCATTTATAAGAACATAAAGGTGAACTGTCAAAATTAAGGTTTTACAGTATAAAGATTTGTAACCACGAAAAGATCCTGAGGTTTAGTGACATTGAACAAAGATTCTAGTTACTATAATTTATTGAAAAAGAAAACAAACATCACAAGCTGAAGGCATTATACCGTATTTCTCGAATTTCAAAGCGCACACCGAAATATTAGTGCCCCGACTTAGAAGTTCGGGTTTTGGAAGTGACGAAATACAGTGGAACCCGTTTATAACATACTCGGTTATAGCGTAAACCCGATTATAATGTAATTCTTTTGTTTCCCCAGCTACTGTATATGTATATGTATAAGCATTACATGAAGTTACTCGGTTATAACGTCAACTCGGTTGTAAATTCATTTTCAAGCCGGTCCCTTGAGAAACGTTGTAAACGGGTTCCACTGTATGTAAAAGCGCTCCCCTAACGTCTTTATAACAATGCAACATAAAATAATAAAAAAAAAAATGCTGAAATTCCCAGAAATTAATTAGAAATAACAAGATTTGATCATTTTTATTGCTTTAAAATAGTAAAATTAATCAAAATTAAAATTAATTTTACTAAAATCAGATTAAAGATTTGCATATCGATACCGATCGGTATTTAAATTTACAAAAAATTCACGAAAATAATACAAGCACCCTCGACATTGCCGGACAGGAAAATAAATAGAAAGCATGCTTCTGAATCGGTAAATACGGTACGGTATTTTGAACAATTTAAAAACACACGACGAACAGTCAAGGGAACATTGCAACAATCGCACACAGAAATGGCACCTTGTTACATAAGATGCTCGTGAGTTAACCACACACAAAACAACTTCATCCCATCTACTGTAAATTGGCTGAAACTAGATTTAAACATCAATTGATCATTATAATTGATACCATACTGGTACCGGGTATTACCTACTTTTGCTTTTACAACCGGTTCATTATTTGAGAAAACAGTAATGTTAAAAAACTTTTCTCATAGCACAAATTATAATAATATTGTATAAACATAAAACATTATACTTTTCCCACTGAAAATGCAACACTAAAACCGGCACGTCGCATGCACTCGGCATATTTGCACTCGGCTCGAAACAATTTACGCAGCAATCTAATTAGCAATAAATCATAGCGAGATAACAAATTAGAGCGACTCTTAGTTGAAAATGTCAGCAATAATCCGCGCGGCAATTAGCACCTGTCAAATAACCCTCTTTTCTTTTTTTTTTCTTTTCTTTTCTTTCTTTTCCCGCTCACTTATTTCAGCAAAACAGACGTGAAATCGGCCTCTAATCACAACCCGCCGTTCGCTGAGGACAAACAGAGGCAGAAGGGCCACAACTCGGTGTTGTCGGAGAAAATGGACAAAGTGAAGGGGAACGCGGCTGATAAATCAGGTGAGCGCCGGATTTATTGTGGCCAAAAATCCATTAAATGCTATCGATTGGCCTCTCGAGAGTGGTGTTTCCATGACGACTCGCTCTTTCGGCTGACACCGAGGTCTCCGAGTCAACATTTGACTGATGCTTAATTAGCTCTTTAACGGTTAAGGGAGAAATTGCTCGTAAAAGATAAGGACAAGCAAAGACGGTGCCATGTCTTTATAGACTATGCATGTGTGCCAAGTGTTGACCAAAGTCCCAAATTGAACAGTTCTCCTCTTGTCTTCTTGCAAAGGTGCGTTCTAAAGGACATTTGGTTTTCGTAGTAGTCTTTCGTTGAAATTTCAAAAGTCAGTTTAAGTTTCGATTGTCTCGAAGACATTGTCAATAGGTGTCGCTGGCTTTAAGTTAATAATGTTGCTGTATCTTTCTTTTCTTATTAAAGGGTTTTGGAGTTCATAAACTAGTCTCTTCTACACGAGTTCCTAAACAGAGGCGTTGAAACACGTAGCCACTTTTGAACTTTCATAGATTGCCGCCAACATTGTGACACGTTTTGATACGTGTCACATCTTGTGATGTTAGAAATCGTGCACACGTGGTATGCCGTACAGTCGGTTTAGACTCGATTAACTCTAAGCGGAATATAACCATATAGTTAAAGTTAAAGTCAACGATTGGTTATCCCACAATTCATAGTGGTCACTCAGTCGTTTTAGAACGATCCAGTTACAGCAGAATCTTTATTAAAATATATTAAATTTTATAGTTATTAGTTTTTCCTATAATTTTAGTTCTTTTAGCTCATTTTGTTGTATTTACCAATTTAAATTCATGACTTACCACCAGCTTTCATGCTACGCACAACCTGCCAGTAAAAAAGCAGCCATCTTGGATAACAGTAATAACCATGTTCCAAATCACGGCTACTGCTATTGCAATCGACATAATCGAACCCTGAAATAACAGGGATTTTCGAACGGTTATTCTGGTTAATGTTTTTTGTTTTTGAACACACCTCCAAAAGTCTGAATCGGAATAAAATAGACATGCTCGAGAGACCTTCCAAATACTTTCACCTATTTCTTGATGAAAATTCTTGCCAGAAAGAATGGGCTTCTACACACAGTACAGTATCACCTTGTGATTCAGTACATATGGCCATGGCCTTCACCAACACAGAATCAAATTTGACTCTTGTTTTCCTGTCTTTTCAAGCCCATTATTCGTTCATTTAAGAAAATTGTCATATACATTTACTAGCTGCAATCTAAATAACTTTTAAATCATGAAAAATATTAATTTTTTCTATGTAGTCCAGCATGGTCAGGCCAAGATTAGCAAGCTTCGTTGAAGCGATAAATCGAGTCAAAGTACACAACATTCGGCAGCTGTAATTTTCCTTATTTAATATTTGGAATTTATCACTAAAATACACCAAGAGTATCTCAAGTGCAGGGTGCAGGGTGCAGGGTGTGTCTAATTTTGCTCATCTTTAACATTTTTTGTTTCAGATTGCACACCTCATCAGCTTAAAGTGATGCAGAACAGACTGTTGGATTGGTTTGCTCTGCTTATAACTGAAGCCAAGAAACAGAAAAAAATACCTTTTCCAGGGGCCAGTCAATGTAAGTCATCAGTTGAAAATGAGATGAAACTGTTGATTTCATTGTGTTTGGAGTCTAGAGTTTCATTTCACATTTGTTCTTTGTATTGAATGCAAAATTAGACTTATTGATTTTATCTTTCAACTGAATCAGTAGAGGAGTTAAGAATTGATGCACCCCATCTATTGTCATTTATGAAAAACATGAAAATTGTTATATTTAGCAAATTTATTCAAATAACATTTAAACTGTTGTTGTTTTATCATTGGTTGTACTTTAATTTAACATACAACTAGCACTAAATTTGTTCTTTCAAGTCTTTGGATTCAGACATCTTGGCTACTTCCATTTCCACTACTTCCACCATCACCCAATCCCCAGAGTTTTAAAAACCCATATATTTCTTGTCTTTGAAATGCCACATCCCAACATCCTGCACCGAAAGATCACTGAGCTCTTGGAGGACAATTTAATTTAGGAGTTTGGCAGAACTTGAAAGCAATTCCACAAGACAAAACCTAAGGAGAATTGACCACTATCATTTCCACTTCCAGCAGTGATAATGTCTTCCACAAACTTTTCTTCCACAAAAAGTTTTTCAATGACTTTCTATTGAAGTGTAAAATTATATTTTCAAACAAATCAATTGACTTCAAATTTTGCATTTCAGTATTTCACCTTAGCGTTAACGAAATCAAAGAATCTGACATAATGTGCAATCCAAGATAAAAGCATGGAAAATTTATTTTTTGGCTTTTCAAAGATAGTCTTAGACTAGATTTTATATTGACTAGCCATATAAGATTTGTTGCTAAATTCATATAGTATTAAACCTCCCATTACTGTCAACAGAGGGAGTACCATATATTTAAACCAATCAGGATCATTCTTTTCTTTCTTGACTCCACATGTCGATCTAGATCCAAACGTGATTAGAACTTGATTCGTGAATCAAATTCTCAAAACTTGGTTGAAGCTGTAAACTCGATCGAATCTTGCAACTTCCTGTGGATATTAGACGATATTTCTTCTACATACTTACAGGAAGGTGTTATGGCTAAAATGTTGAATTGGATGAAATCAAATCAAAAATCGATTAAATCTTGATTTAATTTTCTTCATCCTCGCAGATTTAAATTTATTTTGATCTAGATCCTCAGTGTGTGAACAACGTATTATCGAATCCAAAATTACAACTTTCCCAATCCACCAGGTGTTCAAAGCATGAACTACCAGCAAAAATTTGTTTCAATCTCATACTTTGGCAGCAAGTGTAATTTGCACAACTTAAGTCTGAGAAAATGATAAGTTCTGTAAAAAGTCCAAGTCCTGACAAGTGAATGAATAATTTGCTTGAGCCTCGAATAACGTTGGCCGCTTCGAAGCTATTCTTCAATCCACTGAGACCCACTTTTAATGAAGTAAGGGACACTTTTGTCTAATCAATTACCTTAAATGATGTAAGAAAAGGTATAAATTAAATTGAAAAACACCACAGCAAAGCTCCTTGGTTTCCAATTATGCATTCCATAATGGCTAATTTCTTTCGGCATGGCCATCTTGGGATTTGTGTAAATAGCACCAAAATCTTCTTTGAATTTTTTTTTTTTTTTTTTTTTTTTCAGTTTTGCTACAAACAAATCTCAGTTTCAATGTAAACAAATCTAAATTAATTTTTCATAAAGTCAAGAGTTGAATTACATCAATATGGCAGAAATGTCTCCCTTTACAAAGCACCGATGGAATTTAATGGAAACATCGATTCGAAAGTAGAGGCAAAAAAACTTAAAGGTAGTTGAAGCAAGAGAACTTGAACAAAACAGTTCAATATCCACTCCACTGCATTTCCAAGTTGTAATTTCAAAGTTTCAATTTGTCGATTTCAATATCGTATTTCTCCGGAAAAAAAAGCCGCGGCGACTAATTAAATCACAAACCTTTTGACCTTATACAAAATTAAAATTGTCAACTTTTATCATCAACATTGGCATTAAACACATTGTAAAATCATCAGTAAATTTTTACTTAAAAAATCTATTTTTGCTAATTACATTGCTTACGGGTAATGTCTTGTGATTTTACGAATATATTGTTAAGTAGTTTAATTTACAGAAACATTAAACTGCTTTAAAAATTATAGTAAATTTTTACGGAAAAATTGTATTTTTGCCAATTACAGGCAGTGGCATGTGATTTTTACGGATGTTCTCAGTGTTTTGAAACACTGTTTTCTGTTAAGTTACACATTTGCAAAAGCACTTTAAACACAATTGTGAATTTACGGAAAAATTGCCAGTACTTTCTACTGTAAATGTTTTTTTTACAGTGCATTCATCTGGCATTGGTACTGTATAATTTTTAAACTCAAGTGTAGCTTCCGGCTTTCAAAGCACAGATTGTTCTTTGTCTACTTTTACACTCTGTACAATACCCATTAGTACGAGTAATGCAGCATTTTCATGCACTTGCAGAATTGTTTTCTCCATTTTTTTCTTGTTAAGACTTCTACTCAGAAGTATTTAATTCAAGCACACACTTTTATATAGTGTGCTCTCTGATGCTTGCACTGATAAGAACATGGCCTGTTGACTTTGCTACAATGTCAACAGCCAAAGTAAAACATATTTGCATTGCTCCTTCATTTTAAATCAAATTGAAGAGAAGAAATGGAGGAAAGCAAGCAGCAAGCATCTTGAATATATACTACTACGTGCTGGAATTTACAAACCACATTCAAACACATTCAATGCTAAATTCTTTCAAAATTGCAGCACCAGTTGGAGCTTTTAATTTCTTCACAAGAGATTTTCTCTAGGTACAGTGAAAACGTATTCAAATTATTTTAAAAATCTAAGACAACTTTGAAATCTTTATGTTAAATTACACTTCGTATAATCCACTCGTTTAAAAATATAATTCTGTTTTCAAATAAGTAGAATATTGAAAAAACAAAACCTTGTAACCAAAACACGTCGCAATCCACCCATACGTCGAATCAAACACGCAGCACAAACAAAACGTGCAAATGTAGCCAACTGCCAAATCCACTCACTTGTCAGTTGTCAGCAGCATGCAACAATGTCATTTATTACAAGCAATATTTGTATTTTCAGCTATCGAGCACTGCCAACCACAAGTGGAGTGGATTTTCACTCATCTGGACACGGATCCTCGAGACGGTCTGCTCTCGTTGCACGAATTGGACGACTTGGAGCGAGATGCGCACGAACAATGCATGAAGCCGTTTCTGGAACACTGCGATAGTAACAGAGACGCCGACCTAACACCTGCAGAGTGGTGCGCCTGCTTCGATTCAAAGGGTAACTTGCACTTCGTTTCACTTTTCCACTTCACGTGTCTTCTTCCCCTCATAACACTTTATTTCGCCAAAACGAAAGAAAAGATTAATCTCACATAATCAGTCAAAACTTGTGAACAAAAATAATGGCACAACTAACACAAACATTGATTACGGTACCGTACTAAAGTCCAGATTTATATTGAAAATAAATTGAGTTTTATATACAGTATATGCTGCCGATATACCGTACGGTACATGAATTATATTTACATGGCGACGATTAATTATTGTTTATGATAACTTTATTCATTTTTCAATTCACTTGACCTTTAAGCAATTCTTAGTGAACCAATCAACAACACCATCTTTAACCTTAACAATTATCTTCAAGGTCATTCAATTTGTAACTTAAACCGTCAAAAAATACCAAAATTCCAATTACAAACTTGTAGAGCACCTTCAAATTAGTCTTAAAAAAAACAAAAAAACAATGCTTACTTCACTTACAACTCCCACGATTCAATTTCCAACTTCATTCCAGTCTTCGAAGAAAAAAATCCCCGTCCTACTTCCACTTACCTCCAGAAAAAAAATCCACTTCAACTGCTAATGACATCTGACAACAACAACAAGAGGCCCAAGTGGGCAAAATTACAAGTTCGACGTCATCTGTTTTGGTAATTTTCAATTGGCGAAATAAAGGGTGCGAAGCGCAATAAACGTGGCAATAAACGCCACGTGCACGTGACTGCCACTTCAATCAGGAAACGAGTCCTTGATAAATCACGTGATTTTTTCCCTTCTCCTTTCGACTTTCCTAGAGAAAGCAATAAATTGCGAAGACTAAAAAGCGCCCTCTATCGAATAAATCTCGGAGCCCCTTTATGCTTGTTGTCCCATGTTTTCAGAAGAGATTCTAAATAAGTTTGTCGATTCAATTTTATTTCACAGCCCTTGGCGAATATGAAAACCAATCATTGATTGATGCCATCCTCTGCTACCATATCACCACCCCACCTTCCCACTCCCCCCCAAACCAGTCTTCGTCTGCCGCTTTGCTGCTGCAAGTGATGTTGGCAGATTTTGTTTACCAGACTATTGGATTTCCTTACTAAAATTCAATTTTTCACTTTTTCCGATTGACGTTCCTTATCGGCCAACGTCTCTATAAATTTCCCTGCACTTCAATATGCAATGGAATTAAAGGATTTTTCCTGTCGCTGCTTCCGCTCGGTTTTGTTTGTCTTTGAATCGATTCAAAAAGTTCAATTTTTTTTTTTTTTTGTCTTTGTTTTTTTTTTTTTTTTTTTTTTTTTTTTTTTATTTTTTTTTAAATTATTCATTTTGAAGTGCTGGGATTTGATCGGAGCCGGGGTGTTTAATGATTTAATCTATTTCATTTAAGATTTATTAAACAGCTGTTACAGCGAAGTGCTCGGCGATGATAATGGGTGGTACGATTAAAAAGAAGTAGAAGAATAGATGATGAGATGATGAGATCTATTCTAATGCTACTGTCACTATGCTTACATGGACAAAAT
Organism: Geophilus truncorum; assembly: GCA_034695745.1. Classification (NCBI taxonomy): domain Eukaryota; kingdom Metazoa; phylum Arthropoda; class Chilopoda; order Geophilomorpha; family Geophilidae; genus Geophilus; species Geophilus truncorum. The sequence continues at coordinate 9,952 of JAQFZP010000931.1, read as the reverse complement.
AATCCGGAAGTTCTGAATTACCGATTTAAAAAATACGATAGCAGCATTGTGTTTACATGTCAGTATTTTTTAATTCCTGTGACACGATCTGCACAACATGGCTGCCGCAGTAAGATAGTGGCGAGACGAGTGGCAGGTTGTTCCTTATTTTATTGGTAAAATTATAGAATAGTTGTAAATTAGGATGCTTAAAATACAGAGAATATAAATCTGCTGTTTACATGGCATAAAATTTAAAAAATCCAGATTCTCCTTTAAAATAATCCACCTACAGTATTTTGAGAAGATTTTTTTAAAAACCAGTGTTTTTAAACCTGAAGTGTTTACATATTGAATTTTCAGACTTCGAAGCCAGTAAATGTAGTCTTGGACGAACTATCTAATTAGATAGTTCGTCCAAGATGTAGTGTGATTGACCGCCATTGCCCTTGTATTGGCTGCTGACATCTGGTGACAGTTTTTTTCACTGATTGAATTGTAAGTGTACCTTGCGTCCTTGCACAAATCACTTGTATGGAACTTGTCTGCATTCTAGTCGATTTTGCTAATAGTTTTCTAGTAGTTTTAGAATTTGCCACTAGGTAGCAAACAGCTTATTCTATTGAAGTTGCCATTGAAATAGAGAAGAGTTGAACTGAAAATTTTCTCCAGTAGTCTACCTATTCTTGCATTTACTATGAGTAAAGATTTTAGTAAAGTAAATATATAATCCCATATGAATAATCAATACTTTTAGTATACTGTAACTTACAAGACTTGGCTTCCATACATGAAAGTTTTGAAGCTCAAAATCAAAATCAAAATTAAATTTTCCTTACATTTAATATTCACAGAACTAAAAGGATACCATACATAACATCATGTAAAATAGCAATTACAGCAATTAGAATTAGTAATTGGAATTAGAATTGGAATTAGCCACTGGCTAATTGTTTCCTTTGATTGGTCAAACTATTTATTGTCTGCTCCTATGTCCCATCATTCATTACAAACTGACGTCAGAAAACATGATTCTGTAATTCTAAATACTACAGCTACACTAATGCACAATGCTTTTGTTTATTCATACACTTTACTTTATTTCTTAGCAAAATCTTATGTAACAACACCAACTCCAAGTTACCATTCTATAAGGTGGCAATTACCACAATCTCAAATCTGATCGAGTTCTTCCGTCGAGCGATTAACGGTGAAGAAATTGTGCAGTTTTGCACATTTCAGCCATTGAAAATGACTTTACGACTCTGCCACAAGCAAAACCTACAGTGTATTCCCTAGCTGCTAAAACTTTGATACATTTCACCAGTGCAAGATGGAGATTGAATTTATTCAATTTTTCTGCAATTAAAGCACATGAGTTGGCTGAATTGCATCTCAGGTTTAATTGAACTAAAATTGCTCATTTGCATTCTAATAAGTTGTGATAGCATTTACCCCAACTGTTTCACTGGAAAGAATGTGAAAATGCAAAACCAACCACTGTAAAGGCATTAGTGGGTTTCGCTGTTTTAAGAGTTCTTCGAATCAAACAAAAAATTGAATAGGATTATAATTCTTTGGTATCATATTGTACATGAAACAGTTAATCATTGCTGAAATGGCATCAGTAATGCTTCTTAAAGCTGACCTGGTTTTCTTGTATAAATAAATAATGAAATGGACTTTAATTAGCTACAGGTATTTTTGTTTTAAGAGTCTCACTGTAGTGGGTAAATAGATAAATATCGATCAATAATGATATAGCATCAACATTTTGATGGTCTACTACAGATATTTTTTGAAATAATGCTGTTATCAAAGATACTAAACACGTTTTTATAATAATTTTAAACATTTAATTATGCCAGTCATTCTGTTTTCTATTATATTTTCTGTCCTAATGTAAACTAAGCGTTGTACAAATTATTGAAACTGAGGTTCGAACATTCGTAACAAATTAAAGCAGCCATTTTTCTAAAATACGGTACACAATATCATCTTTTTAATAAATTCAATCATCAATGCTAATTAACTAAAAATCATTTCAAAATATTTACAATACCATCATTTCAGAAAATTAAATATTTACTTCACATCTATTATAAATATTTATTAAATACCGGTATTAATTATTTATTATAAATATTTACCAACATTTTACAAACTCAAACAAATCAGCTTCTCTGCAATACCTTACCCCAAACCACCCAAAAACACAAAAAATAAACAAACACAGAATAAACTTAGCAAAAAATCACACCTGTTTACAATTACGGTACTGTACAACTACACATGACACAGCAAATTCATTCCCAGACCCCATAATGCACCTCACCCTTATCTTAATTTACAGCATGGCTGACCACACCTTACATCTATCTTAATGAAATTTCCCCATCTCCCAACACCTATTTCCCTACCAATTTTAAATCCCATCTATTGCACCTTACAAAACCTTTTTTCTCCATCTCACATCCAATATCAATTTTTCATCACTATAAATATTTTCTCATTTTTTAAATACAGAAAGGCCATGTCTAACTGCCAAAAGCAGAAGCAAGACTAGTTTTATGGGTAAGTAACATTTTTTTTTGTAATTTAAAATAGTTTTAAAGAACAAAATCTAGATAAAAGAAAATTGGATGAGACAGGATCAATTACTTGTAAAAAGAAAAGTCTCCAAAGTGGTATCTGGTGGTGAAGACAGGTATTAATTATAGGTTGATTAGCAAGGACAGCTGCTGCTTTCCCCTTGTCATTGTGAAAAAAGCTGAGAAATTGGATAAAAGAAGTTTCTATTTGCCATTTTCAGATTTAGGCTTAGAAAGTGGAGAATGGATGGATTATGTGATTTTTTTTGTTGGGGTAAATGTAATTTGAATTTTTTTTAATTTTTTTTTTTTTTTGTGTTTGTAATTGAAAGTTTTCAGGTTTAAATTAAAAATTAGCTTTGATCTTGTTTTTTATGTCAACAAAGCTTTGAAGGAAGTGGTTTTAAGGGAAAATCAATGATTTTGCTTGAAGAAGTAATCATTTTTGGTTGAGGAAATTTTGTTTGTAGTTTATTGAGCTGTTTTGGTTGCATGTGATGTTTTAGAGTTGTTTGGAGAGTGGATTTTATATTTCAGGGTTTTTATGCAGGATGGTTAAAATTTTTAATTTTTTTTTTTTGTTTTATTTTTTGTATTTTTGAATTATTTTTTAGTTTTTTTTTTTGTTTTTTTTATTTTAGATTTTTTTAAAGAATTTTGAATCAATTTTGAATTTTTAAAAAAATCTTTTAAAGATTTTTACAATTTTTTAGATTATTAGATTTTTTGAAAACTAAAATTTTGCTATAAGTGAATTTTTTATAAGTAAAACTTTGAATTGAATTGTTTTCAGATCAAAGTTTAAAAAGCTAAATTCACTTATAGACTTTTTGAACTACTTACATTTTTGGAGTTAAAATTTCAAACCTTTTATATACGGTATATTTTTACAATTTTATGTTTAAAAAAAACCTCAATTTTCAATTTCATAAGACCAGACATTGAATTATTTTAATAAAATCACGAAATCATTGTATTTTTAAAATCAAATTTTAAAATTTAAAATTTTTTAATTTTAAATTTACATTTTTAAACCAAAATTTGAATGTATTTTGCATACTAAACACATTCCTTAAACACTGTATAACATTTTTCTTTGATTTTTTTTTAAAGATTTCTGCTTATTTCACACTTTTTTCCACCCCAATTCTGACCGTGTGAATTATTCACACATTTTTCTTTCCAAAAAAACATTTTTATTTAAAAAAAAAAAAAATATATATATTTTTTTTTTTTTTTTTTTTGCACTTGATTGGTTTGTTTGGTCTGTAGAATTTTCATGCCCCACCCTAATCCGATCAAAATCCACCTCGCCTTTACCTTGTTTCCCTAAGGGGGAGTTTATAAGATGTGAGACATTTGGAAGATGGCCAATTCGTAACGAGGCGCCATCCCTTGGGAAAGTGAGCAACTTTTTAAGTGTTCCAGACACCATTTTCAAATTTGCTGATGTCAAACTTTCACCCGCTTCCACTTCCTCAGTCAAACGTCAACTCGCCAGTAAATTATGCTGCTTGCTTGCCAAAAAATGGAAAAAAAGCAGAGTGGAAATAATCCTCGACTTTTATCCGCTAAGCTTTTATTTCGACTTTGTTAGTAGTTACAGTATTCTATAAAAACCGGCCGTAGTTAAAATAATCAATTATCTATATTGAGAAATTTTTATGCATTAAAAATTGAGAGTTATGCACATAGACACTAAAAATTCTGAGCAAAAAAATTGCGTTGCGTGATTTCGTTTTCGTTTCGGGCGTTTGCGTAAACTGTCTAATAACAAAAAGATAAAAAATGCGACTACTAAATAACGAATTAAACATAAACATCGTATTAATATTTATTATGAAATTTCGTATTCCAAGAATTAACTGAAGAAACTAAACAAACCGGCAGCTTGCTCAATATTATATACATAAATAAATACTGTAAATAGAAACAAATAAACTTATCTTTAAGAAAATGCAAATCATATTTGACATTAACATTACTACCGTACGATGTTTATTACATCAAATAATGGTAATTTTCAGCAAAGTTTTGTTATAACGCAGTTTTTGAAAAATTCTATTGCATCCCATTGGTTCCAGACTTACAAAAAACTTATATAACATTTGAATAATGGTTTATTAGTATATATCTACTACAGTAATGTACTAAAACCTAATCTTCAACCAACAAAACACATTTAAAAAAAAAAAAAAAACATTAACAAAATCTCTCACTTGTCAGTTATTGTGTACGACATCAACAACTAAATCAAGGAAAAGAAAAAAAAAACATTTAAAAATTACCGTACAATAAAACTTGCTATACGGTACCGTACTGTATATTTTCTACTTTTTTAATATTACATCAGACATCACTCCTATTCATATACAATAGTTTCCTAAACCCAAGAAACAGCTACAGTATTATTCTACCTAAAACTGTATAAGCCCTCAAAATTTGATACAACCTTGCAAACCATCAACATTTTCTTTATCAATTCCAACCAAGTCTAGCACATCCCACACATTTTCAATATCAGTATGTGGCACATGAAAAGAATGGAAAATGTTATCCGCGCTCAAAAGCCGCGAAACGCTTCGAATGACCACATCCAATGTATATCAATTTCCAGATAAAATGAACAAATGCATATAGAACAAAGAACATAAATAACTACATTTGTACATTTATTTACACTTTCATGTTGCACTTCCATCTGCCTCCTAAAAACTACCGGTACTTACTAACTACAAAACATGCCTCTTTAAGCCCGCTAAATGTCCATCATTTGCATGCATCGCTCTTAAGCCCATCATCTCACCACAACTTCTCATTCTCATCACATCTTGAAGCAACACCTGTTTTCTCTTCCATTTCCCTCAATATCAAATCATGCTTTGAAACTTTTCATTTCAAAGATGCACAATATTCCACTTTTTCTCACAAAATATACTGAGTGGTATGATTAAAAAGCAGCTTTACTCAAACTCCAATTTTTTGGGGTCAATGCTTTATTTTTAATGAATAATAAAAAGTTTTAGAGTATCAATAATTGCTTTTGCTACTTAAAAAAGAGCATTTGCTTAGAGTATGAGCTTTTACTGAAAAATTGAGCAAATCGATATGAATAAACAAGAGCATTTACCGTACTTAATTTACGTATAGCAAATGCTCACTTCAAAATGTTAGAGCTACAGTACATCAAGTGCAAATCTATTAAAGCTAAACCTATTAGTAATTTTATAATAATGTTTTGATTATCATCGCAAGTTTGACATAAAAAAAAAATCCTTTTTGCAACAACATCAGTACTATACTTGTACAAAACATGAAATTCACCATGTTCTCCTTTTCAATTTTCCTTTTCCCCCACCTTATTGTACACACCATCACTTCCTTTGTGTGCATACACCTGGCTGAACACTTGATGCCATTATTTCCTCCCCCCCCCCCCAACACCAACCTCCTGAAAAAAAGGTGACATTTTCAATCCATGCATGCATTAAGTTGGCTTTTATTGAGTGTGTGCTCCTATCTCCCACAGCCAAAAACTGGGAAAAAGTTACTCAAGCTAAGAGATTAAGCCTTGTATTAGCCTGACTAATTGAATGGTAGCAGAGGATGGTTGAGAGTTAAATTTGAAAAAATTGTTCATTCAGCTCATCTTAAAAATGAACATTAAGATTAGATTTGAAGAAAAGAGTGTAAGAGTGTGGAGTGTGGAGTGTGGAGTGGGGGTGTAGGGATGTTGAAGGGAGAGGGGTAAGTTGGATTTTTTAATCAGCCAATTTATTTGCCTTTTAATGAATATAAAGTGCTTCATCAAAAAAAGGTTTTCAAAGAGGTTTGGAAGGCAGAGTTGTTATTGATTGAGGTATTATTGCCTACATGTGCTTGTTTTATTAAAAGTGAAGTTTATTAAACGGCGAATGAAAGATTCATTTTCTTGTGGTTTATGAATGGGACAACAAGTGACTGGTTCATCAATTATTATTTGCTTTGCAGTTGAGAGGGTTGCATTTTTTATCGAGGCAATTTAATATCTGTGGAATTTAATAATAGGTATTTGAATCGATGCTAGCGATTGATCCTTCAAATGCAATTTTTCATCCTAGAAACTTTAAACCATTTCATGTTATTGCTAAAGTACACGCGATTGGCCAGAGCCTAATCACAATGGTGTGTAACGTGCAGCAAAACCACGTGATCGCTAACAGACAACGAGAGCACCGTACTCATTAGAGAGGTTGTGAAACAGCTCAGATATCGATATCTATATCGCTACCGGTAGCGTATCGATATTGATATCGGAGCTGTTTCACAACCTCTCTATTTTCTTGTAGTTCGCTATTACAATTATTAGGTGGGATTGGTTATCAATCATAACCGATCCCATCTAATAATTGTGATCACGTGACTAAAGGCGTGTACTTTAAATAATAGGGTGAATTAACTTTACACCACATCAAATAGAGTAAATGGACTTTTTCTATAGCAGAAAACTAAATTGTTGTTGGTGGCGCCCCAGCCAGTTGTGGTGGCTAATTGTTGAACTAAAAAGCCAGTTCAACGCCATCTAAGACAAATCCAATTACAACGAACTTCGTTATCAGTTATCACAAATGTAATATTCGATATTTTTGTAACCGGAAGCTTGTTATAACTTTTTTACATATGGTAGTTGTTAGTCTCACCACCAGGGAACTACTTTGCCAAGAATGTTTTCATTAATCAAGAACCGTGTTTTATGAGTTTTTTTTAATACTTTTTTTTTTAATTTTTAGATACGTATGTGCCATCTTGTGATGAACATGGGTATTATCAGGCAACACAGTGTAGTCACGCGACTGTTGAGTTGTGCTGGTGTGTAGACAAGAATGGTGTTGAATATGCTAATACGAGGATGAAGGGAAAACCAGATTGTGGTAAGTAGATTAGAAAGTTTTCGAATTTGGGATGTTTTTGAAATGGAGAAACATTCTAAATCGATTTTAAAAAATCAAATAAAGGTTTAAAATTAATTTAAAAAAATTAGAGTAAAGTTTTAAAAATCGACTAAAATGTCGAGTTAAGTTTCAAAATCGACTAAAAAATAGAGTAAAATTTCGAAATCTTTTAAATAAATCGAGTAAAGTTTTCATAATTGATAAAAACATCGATTGAAATTTCAAATTCGACTAAAACATCGAATAAAATTTCGAAATCGATAAAATAATCGAGGAAAAGCCCGAGTAAAGTTTTATAATCGATAAAAATCCGTGTAAAATTTGAAAAATCCAGTAAAATGTATTAAATTCATCAAAAATATCACGCAAACAACGAAATCGATCAAAACATTGTATAAAATAAATAAAATCGACACATTCAAGTAAAACCACGATTAAAAATCGAATCGTTTTAGGCTGAGACCTCAGCGCAATCTAACGGCTAAGTTTAAAACAATTGAACCATTCTATGATAATTTTGGATTAACAGTCCAAAATATCGAGTAAAATTGTTAAAACTAACTAATTCTCACGAAATTTCGTTAAAAATTTCACCTTTTGGGTTGTGATTGTGAGGGCCTCCGCGCCATCTATCGGCGACTTTTCAAACTCAATCTTACGGTACCTTATTTTCCATTGTAGACTCAATCGTGGGTAAAAACTCGTCGGACGATTCGGAAGATGAAGACGGAAGTGACGACGAGAGTCTGATGGAGGGATCAGCAGATCAACCACTCGACATCTGATGTGGCAATTTTTAGATAACCGAGAGTGGAGGAACTGTGTGGGATGATTCATCCAAAATTCAACGCAGTGTTGTACAGATCTTAGCTTCAGTGGATTCTCAAAAAAATTCAAAAGAAAATCTGAAAAAATTTAAAAAATTTAAAAAATTCAAACAATTGAATTCTAAAATTTCAAAAAACTCCAAAAATTAAATTCTAAAATAATAAAAATTAAACTCAAAATTTCTAAAATTTCAAAAAACTCCAAAAATTAAATTCAAAAATAATAAAAATTAAACTCAAAATTTCTAAAATTTCAAGAATAGAATTCAAAAATTCAAAATATTAAAAAAAAAAAAAAAAAAAAAAAAAAAAACGCTCCAAAAACACAAATTTGCAATATCCAATTCAAAAAAATTGTAAAACCCAAAATTTTAAATTTACAACTCACAAATCACAATTTTAACTTAATAAAAGTGCAATAAATCAGCACAATGGATGCCACAAAACAACCAAAGAAACAAAATAACTTATTATCATTTCTTCTTTTTGAGAATCCACACCAAATTTGGCGTAACCTCACGACGAAAAGCGAATGATTTTCTAAAGGTGTAAATATAAGCAGCCATTTTTGCTTATCTTAGCAAAAGCCAATACAGCTAAAACAAAAATAAAATTAAAATTAAAAATTAAAAATTAAAATTAAAATTAAAAAAAAAAGTCACAATTTATTAACTGTTTTTTTTTTTTCATTTCATTTACTTTTCCCACTAGTTATTGATTTTTTTAGTTCAAATGCAAAGAAAATAAGTCTAAAACCCACTAATTTTTGTTTTCTACTGCCAAACCCATCCAAACTCTGTAGTGTTTTTACTGTATAAATTTCTCTTTTCTATATCTTAGACATGTAAATCTTGTGCATTTTTACTTCCAGGTTCAAAACTGTACTCTTATCACATTAAAGTTTAGGAGTTGTAAAAATATTTCATTTTTGTTTTGTTGAATTTTTCCCATTAAGTTGATACTTGGGATTTGTTTTTTAGTTTTATACGTCGGTCGTCGATTATTACTTGTTGTCGGTGTTGTTATTCACCTCGAAGTCCTCGAAGAGAAGTTCTGATGTTTCTTCATTGTTTCTATAAATTTATACAGGTATTATGAGTAATTTTACTGTATCACTTTTTTTAAATAATTAGATAATTACAGCTACTCGTACACAACTCGTACTCGTTCCTAAGAAGCCATTTTGATTTTGTAACTTCCGTTTCCGCCGGCCCGCCATTAGTGTCCCTAGTGTTGAATTTGACTTTAAATGTTACGATGAATTAAAAACTTTACGTTACACAACAAATTGTAATATAATTCAAATCAAAGCCTTTGTGCATTTATTTCTCATAATTCAAAATTCCGCCATCGGTTGCAAACTTTCCACAACCACGCCACCTATTGACAATAAGAGTAAATTAACGGCAATTTATATCAACAAAACACACAATAAATAAAACACCTTAAAACGTAACAAAAACCTTGATCAAAACCCACACCACACACAAAAATTAACCTAAACTAAAAAACTATCACAATTACACAAAACTTGCCTCACCCTCACCCACCACCACGTGCCACCACCTCCCACTGCTCCCACCCCACTCACAACAGCGGCGCTGCAGCTGCACTAAAAACAGAA